>CAMPDV010005494.1:0-25785 GCA_946699065.1 Loxodes magnus
GTTGTAGAAAATCTAATCTATGAATGATTTAGCTGAGTTAATAAAATAAATTGATTATCTTAATAATTTAATTTGTATGTATAACTATCTTTATAAAGTGGAAAGTGTAAACCTGATAATTTTAGGAAAGAAGTAAAATTTTTAAAAGTAAAAGTCTAAAATTAGATAAGAATATCCAATCCTATATAATTGTTAGATAGTCTCAAAATCTAATCATTTAGAATTAAGTTTTATCCTATCATTTTCATGGGGCTAAGAGGTTATTAGATTTGTAAGGAACTAAATAAAAAACTAAAATTAAAACAATTGCTTATGGGATTTATTGGAGAACAATTTGAATCTGAAAAATTTTCGCTTAAAGAGATTTTGTGAAATGTAATTTTCATAAAACTTTGAAAAATATTACTTAAAAACTATTTGAAACAGATAAAATTTAAAGAATCTCCTAGCGTAACTAAGTTAATAAATCTGGATTATAAATTCTTTTTAAATAAAAAAGAGTAAGAGGAAGCAATAATAAGGAAAGCTAAATTAAAATTATGTGTTTTTTTAAATCTGAATCATGATATTAAAGTTGAAGAATTATTACTAAAAGCTAGAAAGATAAATAATCATTAAAATTAATAAAAAGTGCTAAAAACCTTTAAAATAAATGATAAACATAAAGATGACTAAAGTAAAGAAGAAGCTTAGAATTGATAAAAAATATTAAGTTCTCATAATAATATTTCCAGAAGCAGATATAATTTAAAATTAAGGGATATAATAAATTTTTTTTCTATCAAATCCTTAAACTATTTAATTTTTGAAAATAATAAAAGTGATCCTTTAAAATAAACTAAATAAGCAAAAATAAAAATATTTAGTATGAATATCTTAAATGTTTAATAAGCTTTAATCTTTAAATTTAAAGTTCTTTTATATAAGGATTAAGCTTATATCTTTAAGTAAAAGTACCTTATTAATATCAACTTAAAATAAAATAATTTATGTATAATAATCATTTTATGAATTTAAGCTTGTAACTTTCACAAAATTTACAATATATTTAATTAAGCAGCTGATATTTAATAAAGCATAACTAATAAATATTAGTATTAAACATATCCAATGCTTGCTATAATATAAATAAAGATGTATAATGCTAAGCTTTAGTGTGAATTATCTATTCTTAAATTAATAATTATACTCTGATCATTTGACGCTTATGATTATTTAATTTTTAAGCTAATAAAAAATTAAATTATTACACTTTAAGAACGATAATACCTAAAGGTAGAAATAAGGATAAGATTAAGCCAATAAATATCTAGCAGTTTGAAGTTTAATTATCCCAAATGTTTTCTTAATAATTCTACCAGGTTTTGGAATAATTTGCATAAAATAAGTCTACAAAAAAAATATGTATAAAACTACTTAATTCTAATGAAAAGCTTTTTATCAAATATCTTAAATAGAAGGCTAAAATATATTACTATATACATTTGGAATCACAGTAAGCAACTTGTTTGCTAAAATTAGTTAGTGAAGAGAAAGGAACTTTTAAGAAATAAAAAAATAATTTATTTGATAGATTTTCTGAAAAAATAACTTTAAGATTGTTGATAAACCTTAAAATTATTATATATTTTATTTTTTAAAACCGCCATAGTTGTTCGAAGGTGAACAACAAGGTCATCTTCATCAGAGGTGGGGAATTTAAGTACCCATAATTAACACATGTCGTCCTCTTCTTTGGTGATGCAATGAGACACAATCCTGCCATGTCCTTGGACCTCCAGCAAGTATTAAAGATTACAAGTATTCTAAAATTATATCAGTATTGAACATTTTTATCATTACTGAATAATTATACCAGTATTGAACAAGGTTTATCAGTATCTGATAATTTTATCAGTAACAAACATTCTCGTCAGTATGAAACATTTTTTTTAAAGAGCTGCGCACCAACGAAAGTGCTACGCGCTCTATAATGAAATTTATTTATTTATTTATTATTTATTGATTAAGTTTTAAATTCTAAGTATGCAATTATAAAATAAATAAATTTTCAAACTAAAATATAGAGCAATAATAGAAAAATAATCTAATAATATCTAAGTTTAAATTTTAGGCAACCAGAATCTAAAATAATTTCTTAAGTCTTCTTAAAACTCGCTACTTTATTTAAATCCTATATTGCATGTAAGATATGATAATAATAAATATATTATTCTTAGAAAAACCAAGATTATTTATAATGACTTTCTAAGAAAGTTTAATAGACTAGATTTATTTAAATCATTTTCATACTATTATCTCCGTCATATATAGAGAATATTCTCTAGTTTATTCTAATTTAAGCTTTTGGTTTCTATTCATTTTTTTTCTTGTTAAAGAAGCTTGTTCCACTTGCCGTAAGTAACATTTAAATATTATACCAGAAGCCTTGTGTTATTTAGGCATCTAACAAATATATTGGCATCTTTTATCTGAACCAAGTTTTTTTTAGTTTTTATGATTTGGATTAATAACCAGATATAAAAAACAGGCTCTCAGTTGTCATTTAATGGACTATATCCTTATATTTTTATTTTCTAATATAGGAAATATTTTCTTATATTTGGATAAGCTTATTCGTATCAGAGGCATAAGAATAGTTTAAAATTTACTATTTTTAGTATCTTAATGAATCAAAACTAAATTATATCCATATTGTTATTAATTTAATATTGCAAACTCAGGAAAATCAAAATAATTAAGTGAATCATGAATAAAAAATTATTAATCTCACTATAAGTTAAATAAAAGATTACTAGAAGGAGGATTCGAAATATTTCAGTCAATAGTAATTTATTTTACATTAAATATACATTTCTTGCTAAATGACTAAAGTTCCTATCTTAATATTTGTATTTCAGTAAAATTAGCTTATTTTCTTATATTCCCTTTATCCTAATTTTAAGTGAGTTAAATATACCTAGAAATATAGTTATACATCCTACTATAGCCAAAATATAAAGGATATTAATAATTTTAATTTTAGTTTGTAATTAAATTATTTTAACTTTTAACTTTTAAAATTTATATTAAATGGAATAGCTTTATTGCTACAAGTGTAAACAACTTTATAACTTTTAAAATTATTCTCCTAAAAAACTCTGATGCACTCATACTCTTTGCTTCGCATGCTGTATTGAATAGTAAATTCATAGCCATTTTTTTATGTGCCCTTTCGATTTCCTGATGTTTGAAAGATAAATTTTTTAGTTATAACCTGATGAGAATATTTTATAATTACTAACTATTAAATCTCAAAAAACAGAATAATAAAAATAGCTCTAAGATTAGTTTGCTAGAATCCAAAACGTAGTAATGGAAAATAAAAATAACTAATAGAGATATTGGAAGAGTTAAATGGCTTAAACTGAAAAGAGTCTAGTAACTATTAAAGATTAAATAACTTAGAAGTTAAACCATTCTAAACAAACTAAAACAGATTAAATATTAAGCTTGCTATTTAGTCTATTAAATGGAATAAATAACTGAATGGAAATAAAAGAATAAAGAGATATATAAATCATTATCTATTAGAATAGAATAGAAAACAGATTTAGAGAGCTAACTTTACTTAATCTGTTTTAACTTTACAAAGAAATAACTAACTTCATAAATCAAAAAAATTACTATCTCTCTGGGCAAAAAATAAAACTATAGAGTCAATCAAATACAAACCATCAAAACATTTCCAAGTTACTATAAATCAGATTAAAAGCTCCTGAAACTCTCAAAACGATAAAATATATTGATTAAAAGCCCTAAAAATATTATAAAACAGTAGGAGAATATTTAAAAAATTTATTCTAATAGAATGACGAAGAAGCCACTTGAATACTATAAATTAAGGAAGATTTATTAAAATCTAATAAATTTTCTGGAATGAACGGATAAATTGAAACTTAGTTTTAGAAATATTTTTCAAGTATAGTAGAATCTGAAGAAGCTGCTTCAAATAGATAACTTCTCGATATCTTACTTCTAGAAATAGGCCTAAAATTAAAAACTTTAAGATTTAAATTAAATATAAAATTTAGCATTTATAGTAACTGAAAGATAACAGGATAAAGAAATTTTCTGACTTTTAAAGTAAATGAAGATTGTTATATTTATAAGTTAGGATTTTTAGGTAAATGCTAAAAATCTTAAATTGTTTATATTAGAAATCTCTAGATTCATAAAGGTAACAAAGTTAATCCAGATTTTTAAAGCGAAATTATTCATTCTTTTGAAGGATCGCTTGAACTTGAAGCTTCAACTCCCAATACAGTCGAATTTATAAAAACATGGAATGATTTTATAAATATATAAGCAAACTAGATATACACTTTAATGATTGTGTTTGAAGGTGGAAATATGTATTGTGGAAATATAGACTATTTCAAGACTAACGTAAGGATAAAGTAATATACCCTAGAACTTTATGAGACTTAGAACATTCCAGCAGGTGATTCTTCTCTTTACAAAAAAGGACCACTATTAGATTTCTTTATAGCTTTCGATTGAAAAACTTAAAAAACTTATTTTAAAAGCTTTTACATTATATAATTTGAGAATATAAAGTAAATAATTAATTTTATTCTTAAGTTTAAATAAAGTAAGGGCTTATTTCATAGAACACTAAATAGATCTTAGATGCAGCTATCAAATTTTTAAATATTAGTTGAAATATTTAAATATGTTAATTTTCTAGAAATCTTAGTTATAAATCATGTAGAATCAAAATAGCATCTTTATAGAAATTTTTTAATTAATAATAAGCTTTAAATGCAGGTTAAGCTATACTTAGCTTTTTAGCTCTAAAATACTTGTTAAATCTTTCAACAAGAGATGATAGAATTATGAGATACTACAATATAACTGACATTGAATAAGGTTCAGACTTAGCTTTATTGAATAAAGTTAATAGTTAATTAGCTAATAATTTATTTAATTAAAAATTAGGTAAAATAAACTATACCAAATGGTATGTTTATCATATTTACATATTTTTATAATGTAAGCCACTAACAAATCTCTATAAATTAGAATTAAGAACTAACAAATAAAAAGGAGTTGGATGATTATAATAATGCAAAGTATAACGAAGTTATATTTAAAACTTCCTTCAAAAGTATTAAAATGAATCTCTTAATTAAACAGAAATGCAAATACTTAATGTTCTAAGTTTTAAGCAAATCTTTATTTTATTTTACCAAATTTTATCTTTGTCATAGGAATTTTAGAAGAGCTTTAACCTTATTTTAGATTATAAATAAAGTTATCAATAAAATATTAAAATTGTAGATAAATTAGAGCATCTAATTTAGGCATATTTATATTTTAATTTTAGAGTATTTACTTATAATATGATACATTTAGCTATAAATATTTATATTATAATCACTCTTTTGTTTATTTAATTAACTTACTAAGCTATATTTTTTATAAAGATTAATAAAAAGCGACTCTACAGGGATTTGAACCCCAATTTTGGGCTCCGTAGGCCCACGTGCTACCCTTACACCATAAAGCCTTATATTTATGCTTAAGCTTTGCTTAAATATATAAAAATGCTTGATTATTAATATTTTGGATATCAATTTAAAGAGAAGTCCAAACTCTGAAAGATATAAAATCTATTAGACTAATGCATTTATAAATCTTAATCATATTGATGCTAATATTCTCAATTTATAATAGCAAATAATACATAATTTTATTAGACTCCTTACATTAAGTTATATTTCCCTTATACATTATGTGGCTACTATATAGAATCTCTCTTTAAACTTTTAGTATATGATTTAAAATTAATTTTTATATCCCTTTTAAATAAAAATACTAATTTAATAAAGAAAGATAGTTATTTTATAAAATTTATATACTTTTCTTTAAATATTATTTAACTTAATAGCTTTCGAGATTTTTAGTCATAATGCTCAAGTCAAAATATATTAAAAACCTTGAGTTTTTAGCGTAAATGTAGATTCTTTTTTATTTTATTATTGACTAAAATTTGTTATAGGTTTAACTTATAAATGAAAGATAATTTTCTTCCATTTTATTCCAACTTAGTGAGATATATCCTAGAATAAAAATTAAAAAGATTTTTTTAATTGCAAATTTTTATAAATTGTTCTGCTTATTTAACCTTTTAAAAGATAGTGTCAATATTCACTTAGAATGTTTAGAACATTATTTTAGTTTAAAAAAGAGTTATTACTTATAAAATAAGGCGCTATTAGTCTAGTGGTTAGGATAACTGCCTTCCAAGCAGTTGGGTTCGAGTCCCGGATAGCGCATTTTTATTAATAAAAGGAATATCAGAACTAATACTTATAATATAAAATTCTCATCCAACTGATTTATAAAATATTATTACTACTATTAAGTTTGTTCTTCTCTACTCTATATTAAACACATCTTAGCTTTTATTAAGATTTAAGTATTATACATTTTATTATACTGGAATACTTTTAAATTAGAATAAAGGTTTTGTTATAGAGTAGAAATCTTGTATTAATAGACTATAATATCTTTTTAAATGAAACAAGAAGTGCATTTTAACTAGGCTGCTTAGCATAGTGGTAGTGCGTTTGATTTGTAATCAAAAGGTCGAGGGTTCGATCCCCTCAGTAGCCTTTTTGAAGAATATTTTAATGACAACTATCATTTTTATAAACTTAGGAAGATAAATTAGCCAATAATTATACACCTTTGAGAAGCACTTAACTTTCTTATTACTTTTGAAAAATTTGGTTATATTTAATTATAAGAAAGTTCCTCAGTAAATTAAAGTGATAAATTGATACTAAATATATTATAAATTAGGAAATAAAAATAAATAAAGGAATTTATAAATAAAATTTCTTTATATTTATATAAAATATAATTTATTTATAAGATTAATTTTTTATTTTATTGTAATTAGACTATTCATTATGATTTCAAATTAAATCAATTCCTTATTTTCTTAGATTCATTTTCTCTTTTTTGTTAATTTTTGTTAATCTTTTCTATCCAGTTCTTTATGCCTCTATTGTTAGTTCTTTTATTTGTTTTTCTGATCTTTCAAAATATTTCAAAAAGCAATAAGGTCTCTTTATTAGGTCATGAGTTTCAATTCTATTTCAAGTTTTTCCATCAATCTCTTATTATCTTTCTTTAGCTTTTTGACCTCTTTCTGAAGATCCAGAACCACTTTTTCATCAAAAAATCTATAGACAAAAATGTATGAAATATGATATTGACATTTAAATAAAATCAGTATAATATAAAATTATAATCTAATAAGATTTATAAATATCATGCAATTAAAGAATAAATGTATAAATTATTTATAAATCGATGAAGAAATTGTTAGTTTATGTTTTTAATTATTCAATTAAGTTGTTTGAAGCATCTATTTACTTGTAATTTTCTTCTAGTGCATATTTATGAATTTTAAATTAAACTTTCTATTGAAACATTATTTATTTTAAGTATATAAATTTGAGCATTAATACGATTAACTAAAAGAAAAAAATGGGATAATCTGTTCGTCTCTCAAAGAATTAACTAAGTAACTTAAAAAGAAAAGCAAAAAAGAAATGCAGAAAATTTAACAGCAAAAAGTAAATTCAAGTTCTTCTTCTGAAGGAAAAGTTATTGTCAGACCAATCGATATTCAGTAATCTAAGAGTGAAGCTGATAAAAGCTCTAAAGTCAGTTAGATCAAATGAAAAAACTAATCCAAAAATACGAAGAAATAATTTACAATCAAGGGGAAAAAATAAGGGAATTAATGAACGGTATTTACGACCAAAGTAATGAATTATTAATACTACGTCGTCAGTTAATCTAAAATAACTTAGTAACATAATTATAACTTTATGAACAATGGCTATCCATAGTTAGTTAATAATAGAACATGATTAAGAAAAAGAATAAGTTAAATTAACTGACTAATAATCGAAACAAGAAGAAAAAATTGATATAAACTTATAAATGAGAATAGAGAAACTGGAAAAAAAGTTTTTTAGAAGAAGATTTAAGAAAAATAGACTAAAAACTTCCGATACTGTAAGGCGAATAATCACATTCTACGACAATGTTGAGCTTGAGAGAAACTTCAAATAAAAGAAGAACGAAGAACATGAAGAAACCTTAATAAACTCTGAATAACGAAAGATGAAATTTATAAATAGAAAATTTTAGCGAGAACTGAAAATAGCTATTAGTGGTAACCTACCACGTATAAAAAAAGGTTGTGGTATTCATCCACGTAAAAAAAATGGCTGCAGGTACCTGTTTGAAAGTTCAGGGAGAGCAAAAACTTAAAAAAATTAAGTATATATTATTATTATTATTATTATTATTATTACGATCAACTAAACACTCAGAATATCATTTAAGTTAACGATAGTAGTATAATAAAATCTTACTTTAATGGAAAATCTGAAAAAATATCGAATTTTAAATTAATAGCTCTCTTCCACTTTAATATCTCTCTCCATCGAATTCTGTAAATTACTTTATTTTTTATTATAAATAACTACCGTTACTAAACTCTGACACAAATATTTTACTAGAAAGAAGAGTTCAGGAAAAAATTTAGGAGATAATGTCTGGATTCATATTTACCATTTTCTAAAAAATATCTTATCAAATTTAAGAAAAATTGCTATCAAAAAAACGTTGATAATTATAAAATTTAGATATCAATTTTAATCTCTTTTAAAATAAGTTTCTATTTTGCAAGATTCACTTAATTAAATTCTAATTATTTTTCTATAAAGTTATTATTAAATTTTCTATCTTATAAAAGATAAAAAAGATAATTCTAATTAACTAAAAATAAATGTTCCTCTTAAGAAAATATTTAATATAGAGGAGATTAATTAATATTTTATTTAATTATTCTTAAAATAACTAAAAATTTATTATATAAAAATATGGATGTTGGTCGCAGTCAGGAGAACTACTATATAATCTGGTGTAGTGTTTTTTGCTTTGCGAGTAATCTCGCACTAGATACCACCAAGAGGAAAGATGAACAGCATCGGAAGAGACAGGTCTAACTTGGCTGAAGATTCTCACTAACAGAATGAAAGTTTGACTGACAGGTCAACTAATAACCTAAATTACTAATTCTTATTTTGATCTTATTCAAGAAAACTGGAGCATTTGATTCAAGTCTCAAGAATAATTTTTAATAAGTAGATACCAATTTGGAGAAGATGACCAGACTCATTGGACAGCTAGAATGACTACAGGAAGTATGAGAATATCTTTTCCAATATTAATATTAAAAGAATTGCACACCAACGAGCTGCAATATGCTCAATAATCATATTAATTATAAAATAAAAAATATAAAAACGATTTTAAATTATGAAATAGAATATTAAGAAATTAAAATTTCAAATATAATCTATAAATTTTTATATTTAGTTTCTAAGCAGATAAATAAGATCTAAACAATATAAAATTTCCTAAAATTCTATATTTCCTTTTGTTTTCAGATATTTTTAAATAATTTTCTATCATAAATAGATCTATTACCTATAAATAATTTTTTGACCAAATTTTTTAATTTATAAGAACAAATTAAATAAGTTTTATAATTATAGCCCATTAAATATTAGTTTGTTACCTTAATATCATTTTATATTTATCTATTTTAATAATATAAATGTTTAAAAGTTTTAATAAATTAAGTTTATAAATATTATTCCTTTTATAGTTATTTTTCTTATAAATAAATGAGATTATAGAGCTCGTAGCACCTTAAGGATGCACAGCTCTTTAATAAAGATTTTTAAGTTAAAAAATTCTTTACATAAGTCTTCCACAGTGCTAGCATTCCCTTGTGAATTTAGTCTTGTAAAGATTTTTCGCTCTTTCTCAATAT
Organism: Loxodes magnus; assembly: GCA_946699065.1. Taxonomy (NCBI): domain Eukaryota; phylum Ciliophora; class Karyorelictea; order Loxodida; family Loxodidae; genus Loxodes; species Loxodes magnus. The sequence goes on from CAMPDV010005494.1 coordinate 9,911, forward strand.
GCAAAAGATCTCTAATTATCTGTTTTGTTGGACTATTAATTTTATATATAATCTAAACTGTTAATCCTCTTTCTGTTTATATGATTTCCATGCTTACCTCTTAAGTTACAAATCTACTATAAATTTCCTTTTTAAATTGTTTATTTACCTTTTTTATCTATACTGCAGTCAATAGTAAGGACCTAATTTTTATTTAATTCTTTATTTAAGTTTTAGGATCCCATTCTCAGAAAATAACCGTCATTCTTATTTTATTAATTCTTGTATAAGTTTACTTATATTTTACTTTATAATTTTATAATTCTTTTTATTATATAATCTATTTATCTTAAGGAAATTAGAAAAATAAAAAATTACTTTATTTTATCATGCAAAAAAATAAAGATGAAATAAAAAATTTTGATTAATGTAAGTATTAAGAATAAAGAAAGAATTTAAGAATGATCGACTAATAAAATAATTCGCAAATTTAATTTAAGAAAGAAAAACATAAAATTGCTATTTTGATACTTTAATTTAAAATTTAAGAGTTTTTCTGGAGATTTTTCAATGAACCGCTTTTATTATGTTAAAATATGGATATAATAATACATTCTAAGGGAAAAATATAATAATAAAATTAAAATTAAAAAAAATTAAATTTACTAGTAATCTTTTGAATCTTTTTGTATCATTTAAAAATTCCAAGAAAATATGTTTAGTTTTAATATTTAATTACTCAATCATTTAAAAAAAATTTATAAAATAGTTATTTAGCATCTTTTATAAAAATAAATAAAAAATTAATATAAAAATTAAAATAGTGGGTAATAAAATTGAAATATGAACAATTATATTTAGTAAGAAAATTAGAATAAATATGAAAATAAATAAATATTTAATTAAATAATGTAAAAAATGAATACTTCAAAATGTAAGAAACAATATTTATTTTATTTTATTTTATTTTATCATATTAATATTAATAATATACTTAAGTGTTACGGCTTTAGTTGTCCTTGGCTTTCAACTAGGTACATTCTGCCATTTTTTAAATTGGATGAAAACCACGACTTTTTTCATATTTGATAGGTTACTGAAAAAATATCATCAGTTCTTGATAGAAATTTCTATTTATAAACTCCTTTTTCAGTTATTCAAGGTAATTCAACATCCTTCACTTTTTTTGTTGTTCTCCTGACTTGAATTTTTTTGGAAAAAATTGTAGTAAAACATGGCTTATTTGTTTATAATACCAGCACTTTTTTCTATTTTTTCTTAATCTTTTTTCTGAAATGTTTTTTGTCCTGGTATTTTTTTAGTCCTAGAGATTCTAGAATGTAGCTTACTTTTACTCCTTGAGAGTTACTAAAATGCCTTTTCGAATTTTGTAACAAGAGATAAATAAATATTTCTAGCATAGTATTTTTAAAACTGTAATTATAGCTAATTTTTATTAGTAAATTAAAGATTACTCATATCAAATTTAAAAAATTCAATCGAACATCACAAAAAGTTATTAAGCATAAAATTCCTTTTATTAGAAACCTTTATATAAAACTTTTCGTATTAATTTTTATCAAATCCTTCTTTATTTAAAAAGTTGTAAAAGAGAAATTGTATTGTTGTACTTTAATTTTCTAAACGTAAGCTACTATCAATAAGATATGAGATTACTATCAAAACATTAATAATAAAAAAGTTTTCTTAATAGTAGAATATTAAGATGATTGAATGAATAATGATTAAAAGTTTTAATGTGCTAAATGATATAAAATCCATTTATAAAATATTTATTTACAATAGCTCTTTTATAGAAATAAAAGCAGGGAATATATATAATAAAAGTCTTTTGATGTATTTATTTAAGTATAAAATTATATTTTAGTAGTCAAGATTTAATAGCTTTCTAAATTTGAATATGAATATTTACCTTTCTTGTTCAAAGTTGTCTATTCTTTTAAAATAACATTTTATCTTTTGCTATTTTCTAAATTTAGTTTTTATTATTATCTAAAGTCTTTATTCTTTTAATTTTGTTTATTTATTCTATTTAAATTTTTTATCTTTAGGAATTTATTTTTTTCTACCTAAGTATTTATACTATACTTTAATTGGCAAATGATTACTTATTCAAACATAACTAAGATTGAGCTATATAAATATATATTGAGAATAATAGGAAAATTATAATATAAATGTATAATAGCAAGGTTAAATATGAATAGGCTATAAATTATTAAAGGGATTTAATATTCTTATCATTTAATGTCTATGATAAACTAATTCTACTTACCAAATTAATAAAATAAAGAATAGATAACCTCTGAATGATTATAGAGAACGACTATGAAGATAACTAAATGAAATTATAAGAAATTCATAATGGAAGGATAAAATTCTCAAGGTATAAACGACTATAAAAAGTAAATAGCATTTCCTAATTTAGAGAATATATAATTAGATTAAGTTATAAATGAAAGTCATTTGCAGATATAAATAAGAAGAAAAAAGCAAAATATAATAATTTCTAAATGTATTATTACTCTAAAGAATCAACTAGTTATTTGTTAGCTTTTCAAACTAATTTAGTTAAAGAAAATTTATTAAAAACTTAAAGGAGAGAATTTAATTGGATAGTTTAGTTTAAAAAATGTTTGTTCCTATCTTTATTAAATTAGATTTATCATTTTAAAGTCACTTAATTTCGATAAAATTATATATCAAACAAAAGATTATGAATAAAATGATTTATTAATTACAAAGTCAAGAAATTGCTTCTACATTATGTAAAACCAAAAATAGAAACTAATTAATTTCATTTCATCTAAGCTTTTATACCAAAAAATTTTTGCCTAGAGTTTATACTTTTGATATTATGCATGACATTATAATATCATATAAAGCTATAAGAAAAATAAAATAAACCAAAATATCTAAGTATATATTCTAAAATACGTAAAAAGTGAAGCTTATTTAAAATATTAGAAATAACTAATACATTTATTATAAGTTGCTACAATTAAAATGACCAACTAATCATAAAATTAATGAGAAAGATAGCTAGTTAGTGAAAGTGATAACAAAAGTAGAAAATACAACAAAAAAATAAAGTAGATATATCCTTGAATCATTCCAAGTAAATATTTATAAAGATTAAATTTTTACAATCGGTGAAATGTGAGTTCATTTTGTATCTATATTATAATAAATTCATTTAACTCATATAAAATAATCCAAGCATTAATTTCCTTTTGGATTATTTTTAAAGTGAACTCCATAAAATTCATTAATAAAATAGAAAAATAAAATAATCAAGTATCATATCAAAACGAATATCATGATTCCTTTTACCTTTTAAATAGATTAAGTTAGATAATTAAAATCAAAAAGCTACTAAATCTTAAATTTAGGTTTATTTAAGCTAAAGAATTTTAATCTTTGCTTAACTTATTGTTTCACTCTAAATTTATAATAAATAACCATATAAGCTTGTTATATATTTGAATAGCTTTACTACTAAAATACGTTAAAATTAATTAAAGATTTTGCTAGATATTGGTTGAATTTTTAGATTTACAGTTAATATAAAAGCTCTTAATTTATTGTTAAATATTTAAATTAAGTTTTTAAGTTTTCAACATGAAGTTGCTTAAAACTAGAATTTCATAGAATTAAATAAATAAATTTGAATGCTTTATTTGTGTGTCTAAGTGCTAATATACATAATAACTAAAACATTTACTCAAAAATTATAAAATTTAAGTACTAAAATTTGTAAAAATAAGTTTTGTGAGTTTTTCAATCAAAAGCTATAAAGAAGTCTACTAGTGGTCCTTATTTGTAAAGAGAAGAATCACCTGTCGGAATGTTTTAAGTTTCATAAAGCTGTAAAGTATATTCCTTTACTTTTGCTAAAGCTTTGAAATCCTCTATAGAACCAGTATACATATTTCCACCTTCAAGCACTATCATTAAAGTGTAAAGTTAGTTAGCTGATACATTTATAAATTATCTTCATGTTCTGATGAGTTCTACTTCTTTTGGATCTGAAGAATCAAGCTAATAAGATCCTTCAAAAGAATGAACAATTTCGTTTTAAAAATCAGGTTGCGCTTTGTTACCTTTATGAATCTATAGCTTTCTAATATAAACAATTTAAGATCTTTAACGTCTAACCAATAATCCTAATTTATAAATCAAGCAATCTGTGTTTACTTTAAAAGTAAGAAAATTTTTTTTTCCAGTGTTTCATTAACTTATTGTGCTAAAACCTATATTTAATTTAAATCTTAAAGTTTTTAGTTTTTCACCAATTTCTAGAAGTAATAGATCGAGGAGTTATCTATTTTAAGCGGCTTCTTCAGTCTCTACTATGCTGGAAAAATATTAATAAAACTAAGCTTCAATTTATTTGTGCATTTCAGAAAATTTATCTCTTAATAAATCTTCTCTAATTTATAGTATTCAAGTAGCTTCTTCGTCTTTCTTTTAATATAACTCATTCAAGTGTTCTCCAACTGTTTTATAATAATTTTAGCAATTTTAAATGAATTTTATAGTTTTTTTAGTTTCATAAGCTTTAATAGTAATTTCTAGTAACTTGGAAATATTTGGATTATTTTTACTAGATTGACTTTATAGTTTTATTTTTTGATCAGAGGGATAGTAAATCTTCTGGTTTATGAAGTGAGTTAATTCTTTGTATAGTTAAAACAAATTATGCATATTTAGTTCTTTGAAGCTATTTACTATTCTATTCTAATAGATAATTATTTATATATCTCTTTATTCTTTTATTTCCATTCAGTTATTTATTCCATTTAATAGATTAAATAGCATGCTTAATATTTAATCTGTTTTAGTTTGTTTAGAATGGTTTAACTTCTAAGTTATTTAATCTTTAATAGTTACTAGACTCTTTTCAGTTTAAGCCACTTAACTCTTCCAATATCTCTATTAGTTATTTTTATTTTCCATTACTACGTTTTGGATTCTATCAAACTAATCTTAGAGCTATTTTTATTATTCTGTTTTTTGAGATTTAATAGTTAGTAATTATAAAATATTCTCATCAGGTTATAACTAAAAAATTTATCTTTCAAACATCAGGAAATCGAAAGGGCACATAAAAAAATGGCTATGAATTTACTATTCAATACAGCATGCGAAGCAAAGAGTATGAGTGCATCAGAGTTTTTTAGGAGAATAATTTTAAAAGTCATAAAATTGCCTACACTTGTAGCACTATAGCTTATCCATTTATTTTAAATTAAGAAATAAATTAAATTTTATTTTTAAATCTGAAAGATAACTATTTATGATTATACTTGGCCACTACTTCAATCAAATTTTATTCTTTCTTATAATCCAATTGTCTTTAAGAAATTGTTGCTTAGCAACTTAAAAACCCAAGATTTGCCAACTTTTTAAAGTATTAGTAATAGTAGAAATTTAACGTTAAATACCTTTTCCATTTTGTATCCTTATTTCTTTAACCAAAATAAATTCTTTCAAATTAATTTTTTAATTTCTCTAATCAAAAGTTATTTCAGGATTTTTTCGCAAAATATATTCAAAATGTTTTTTTAATATTTTTAGCATTGATATACTTGATTTAGACTTTCTTTTTGTTTTTCTTAATATTTAGATATATTTTTAATTTATTTTTATAGATAGAATTTTATCTTTTACTCTACTCTTTTTTATTCTTTTATATAGTTTTTAACATTTTTTTCTAATTTTTCCTTTTAAAAATTTAATTAAATATCATGTTAAGATTTTCTTCTTAGTAACTTTAGTTCTAACCATTGAAAAGATTGAAAAGCTATAATTAATATTTTCTTCTCTATTCTAATATATTAATTTTTTATCTAATTTATCTACTTATTTACTATTACATGGACTGATCTGGTGATAAGATATCTCTTTATATTTGTGCTATTCTGTTACAATTTTATCTTAATAGCTTTAAGTTTAATCTTCTTAGCACTGCTATGTTTGAGATGATTAAGATAGCCTTTAAGTCAATTTTTTTAAAGGCATTTTAAATATACACAGTGTGTTAAAGGTTAGAGTCTTCAAATAAATTGCAAAATATTGTTATTTTTAGATAAATCTTTTCTAAAGCAATAAATAATCATTTAGATATTATTACATCCTCTTTTCGAAATTTTTCTATTTATAATGAACTGATTTAACTCTGGATATTGAAAAGATAGAGTAAATTTGTTTTAATGCTATATCTATAAGACTTTTTGCTGAATATTAAGATTCTAATAATTATATATTTAATAACTGTTTTTCTAAATAATCAATAGCAAAAAGTTTTTCCTTTTAAGGAATTTTCAAACTTCTATGGATAACCCAGCAGAATTTACTCCTGTTGGCATTAAAAAAATGTCGGCTTCAGTTTTTTGTTGAACTCTGGAACTCGTGTAATCTTGCCTTTTTAATTTCAATCTTGTTTTCCTTTCAGTATTTATCCTTTTTCTTGAATCACTTTCCTTTATTATGATTTAGTTTTTTATCTGATTTCATAATCTTCTATCTTGAATGATTTCTACATCTTTATTTTTTTCAGCTTTTAAAAGAATGTTGGATTCTTTGCAGTGATAGCGCTGTTTTTTAACACGATAAATTTTAGTTAATTTCTCTTATATTTTCCTTCTATTTTCATTTAAAATACTCCAATTCCTTTCTTCGTTTTTCTTCAAGCAATTTCGTAATTCTTAAGATATTCTTCATATTGATTTATTTTTTATTCATTTTAGCTAAACAGCGGCTCTGGCCATTCTAAAATTGAAGAAAGTATCCATCTGACGTTCATAGTATTCAATTCTTAACTCTTCTTATTAATTTTTTTACTTCATCTTATCTATAAATTTCTAATTGAAAATTTTTCAGTTTTTAACCTCTTCCTGAAGAATGTCTATTAGGAAAAACTGAACGATGCTAACTTACTCTATTCCAAAGTAGAAGACCTGCACTTCCTGGTCTATAACCATTTTTTACTATTTTCTTTTTTGCTATGGTTTAATTAGTGTCTCAGAAATTAATTTCTACCTCTTGCTAGGCTTTTTAAGATGTAAGGGTTGAGTTTATTAAAAAGATTATTGTGTTTAAGAAAACATTATTATAAGAAATATAACTTTATGCTTCATCTCTTACTCTAAGGAGGTTGTAAAGACTTAATTCTATAATCTTTCTATCGTTTACTTTTTTTAATAGCAATTTAAAGCTTAATTTATAAGAGCTATTAAACATCATCTGCGATTATTTAAGAAAAATAAAGCAAAGAAACAATTTTTCCTTCTCAATTAAAATAAAATAAAATTTTTGATAATTATAAAATTCAGATATATACTTTTCATCTTATTAAATTAAAACTATTTTTGTAAAAAATATTAATTCCATTTTCAATAAAATTTCAAAAATTTAGTATTGAAGTTTTATATCTTATAAAGGATAAATAATAAAAAAATAATTCTAATTAACTAAAAATAAGAGATCCTATAATTTAAAATATTTAATATAAAAAGAGATCAATCAATATTTTATTTAATTTTTATAAAAAAATAAATAATTTATTATAAAAAAAGTATAAAAACATCTTTTCAATTATGAGATAGAATATTAAAAAATTTAATTAATTTAATATAATCGTCTAATATTTATTTATAATTTCTGAGTAGATAAATAAACTATAAAAAATATAAAATAATTTAAAATATATTTATATCTTTTTGTATTTATTTCTTCAAACATCTTTAAATAATTTTCTATTTTAAATAGATCTATTATTATAAATAACTTTTTGACAACATTTTTAAATTTATAAGAGCAAATTAAATAAATTTTATAATTGTAGACCATTAAATTTTAATTTGTTACCTTAATAAGAATTTATATTTATCTATTTTAATAATATAAATGTTTAGCAATTTTAGTTAATAAATATTTGTATTTTTATAGTTATTTTTCTTATAAGATTAATTTAAATTTTTAGATATATAACTTCTCTTACATCGATGTTTTAATTTTATATTAATTACTTACAAATTATGATTTATTATAAATATAAATATAAATAATTATTTTTTAATATTTATGGTATAGATAATACTTTTTTGTTTAGAAGTATTTTATTTCAATATAACTTAAATTATTTTAAGATACTATTTTTTATTTTAATTATTAAATTTTTAATTATTAATGCTTTAATTTATTTAACTACTCTATATATCAATAAATTAATTTTAGTTTAATCAGTTTTTATTATTTTATTAATTATTTTAAGCTTTAAAATAACTATTTATAATTCTTAAATTCAAATTTTTTAATTATAATTATAATTATAATAATTATTTAGATAGTAAAAATATAGTTTATCTATTTTTATTAATATTTATTATGATCATAAGTATCACATGCATTTTACTTTATTATTTTATTTTTAAATATTTTTATATTAATATTTTAATTTTTATTATAGCTTACTATTTTTAACTTTCGTTTATTTTTTATTTATATTTTCTATTATTCAATTTCAATAAGATAACTTTTGTTATTTACTTTTTTTATTTAGTTAAAATTGTTTAGCAGTCGATTTTACACCTACTGCTTAAATAAGTCTTTAAGTTTGATCTCTCCATTTGCTTTAATTCTTGTTGTCTTCTTCCTTTAGATCTTGTTAAAATTAGTCTCATGTATTTTGATTCCGACTTCTCCTGTAAATTCTTCCTTTCCAATTGCTGATTAACATTTCTTTTTCTCTTTTTCCTCAAATTCAATATTTTTACTTGGATTAATAAAATTTCTTTTACTATTGAATAAGTGATCTAGTTAGCAACAGAAATAAAATTTGTTTCTAAATCTAGTTTGCTTCACTGTTCTTATGTATATCTATTTTTATCCTATTTCCTCAATCTACATTTTGCAATTTAGTTAAGTTCATTTTCCGTTTGTTCGATTTATTGCTGGCTTGAGATTTTAATTTCCAGCTATAAATTTTATCTCTATATCTACTGTATCTAAGATTTGATTTAGCTGTTTGCTCTTGCTAATATTTTCAATGAGCATTTATCTCTCCCTAATTAGTCATTCTTGGATCAAGTGTATCTTAAAATCCGGATTAGATTTACTCCGTCATCCTAATATTTTCCTTTCGGAGTTTCTTAACCTCTTTCTTGAGGTTCAGCACTATCTTAATAAGCTGTTCCATGCTCATCTATCAGGAAGAATTTAATTCTATGACCACCTGATTTAAGGTGTACTTTCTCTATTTTTTCAGTTTCTCTTCCGAGATAGACATTATTACATCATGGGTTGTTTTTCTACAGTTTTTTAGTTCCCTCCAAGTTCTGCAGTTTACCGTGCTCCTTCTTTGGAGCGGGAAAGAATCCTTTTCTCAATTTCGACATTTTTTTAAAATCCTATAGTTATTTACTTTAAAATATTTTAGCCTTATTATTTAATTTAATTATAATTATCTTATTTAAATAAATCTTAAAGTTAAATCCTCTTTTAATATATAGCTTTTATATGGAAATTAAAAACTTCATTTACAACTTTTAATTAAAAAGTTAATATAAATTATATGAAAATACTTCTTAAATAAGAATCTTTATCAGCAAATATGTTTTATAGCAGATTTTTAAAGTTAAATTAATTAAATTTATTTATCATACTAATATTTTATTTCTAATCTAAACTGTTATTATTGTACCTTTTAAACCTCTTTTAATCAATTATTTATAATCAAATGCAATCTATCTAACTATGTTAGTATTGCTTCTATCCTTTTAACTTAACTAATGCTATTCCTACTTTCTTGCCTTGTGGACATACTTTTTGCAGTTTATGCCTAAAGACTTAGAAGTATTTATAGGATTAAACGAGCTGCTGTATTTGTTATAAGGTGTTTAGATTCAAATTCGAAGATTTATTTATTAACGATGAATGAGTGAATATACTGAAATAGAATTAAGAATATATTATAAGGAGAAAGCAATAAGAATAGAAACTAAATGAAATGAAGAATAAAATAATAGAAAAGTAAAAGAAAATAACTAAGATATAATAAATTATTAGCTAGCAACTTTTAAATCTAATTCAGTCAAATAACATATTATAATATAATTCTAATAATGCACTTTTACGATTATAATAAATCAAAAATGATTTTTACTCAAGTAATCTAAGATTAAATACTCAAAATAAAAAACTCAATTAACAAAATTTCATTCACCTTATCAGAGATTTCATTAATATAATTTCAAAATTTTAACAGACTTAAATTCTATAATTATAACAGAGGATATAACTAATTCCTAAGATAGATGCTTAAGTGATAATTTAGTAAGATATATAATAAACAAGATAAAAAAATTATATTCACAAGGAATCATAATATATTCACTTTTTTGTATGGAACTCTTAATTTATATTGTTATTTAATATACAAACAGAATAAATAAAAAATACATAAATATAAGTAAAAGTTCCTTCTTTAAGTAGAAGTATTGAATATCAAAATTAATTATTCTTAGTTGGAGGAGAAAAAAATTTATAAGGATTAAAAGAAACTTGATAATTCGAATTTTAAGGAAGTTATAAATAATTAAATGAACTTAACTAAGGAAGATTTGATTTTGGAATGACAGCAGCTTAGAGTTTTATTTATGTAGTTGGAGGCTTTAGTAATAATAATTACTTAAGAACAGTAGAAAAATTAAAAATAGGAAGTTAGAATAAATGATAATACTGCTCTTAATTTTCATTTGGAATAAGAGGATAAACTTTAGTAACTGATAAAAAAGAAGAAAATATTTATTCATTTGGAGGAATAAATTAAAACGATTAATATTTGAGTGATATATGAAAATATGATATTAAGAACGATAATTGAAGCAAATGTAATTTAAATCTTCCTGAAACTGTTGCTAGATCTGGTGTTATATTAGATCCTCTCATTATAGTTGGAGGAATAAAAGATGTATTAACAAATGAATTTTTAAGAAAAATGTATAAAAGAAAAGGTTAATAATGATAATAAGCAGAATTTACAAAAAATTTTTTTAGTTTATCAGGATTTAAATAAAGAGATAATTTTGCTTATTCAATCATTTTTGATTTAGCTAATATTTTATTATTGAGACTTGATGTAGTAAACATGAGTTACAAGACAATAATCGTAAGGCTATGAATGATGATTAAGAGTTTAATAATTAAATTTAATTATATTAAATAAATAAAATTAAATAATATTAAATTTAAATTAGTTTGATAATAAAAATTAGTTTATTTATTAAATAATCAACTATATAGCTATTAATTTATTAATGTAAATATGATAAAACAAGTATTAGTATTTATATTTATCTAGTTATAAATTGAAAAATTAATTCTATAAAAAGGCAATAAAATATAAAATAATTCTAAATATAGATTAAATTTAAAAAGTATAAATAGATTAATTATCATAATATTATAAATTAATTTATAAATATCTGCTTATTTAATTTTGAAGTAAATTTTATTAATTTCTAATTATTTCCTACATTATAGTTACTTCTTATATATCACTAATTTACTTTTATTCTTTCAATTAACATCAATTTAATTCTTAGTTCTTTCTTTTAAAAGTAATATTGCTAAATAATTATAAGTATTAAGTATCTTCTCTAAAATAATTCTCCAAACTACTATTAGATTGTTTATTTTACATTTTTTAATTAAATTGAAATTAAAGTAATTAAAGATCTTATAATTTAAAATGTTAAGGGACTGGGAGAAGGAGATCATTATCTTCAAGACTCCTGTAAAAAATAATAATGAAACAATCTAAATTTTAATGAAAGTAATTACTGATTTAATAAATTTAAGTTTAATTAGCTAGATAAGTATTATTTAAAAAGAATAAAAGTATAAGATAACAGAAATCTATATAATATACTAAATAAAAAGATGTATAGCTTTGAAATAGTAGACTAAGAATAAACTAAAATAGAAATAATCTTAATTTAGCAAACTTTTAAAACAGTTAATGCATATTCTACATTTTTTAAAGTTTTTAATTAAATTATTGAGAAAGAAAAACAAAATGTGTCAAAGTGAATGTTGGCATATCAATTAAAAAAATTTGCTAGTTATAATAGCTTTAGAAGGAGTTATTATAAAGACCAGCGAAATAAAAATAAGATAAACTTAGTTTAAATATTTTGAACAAGTTCATTCAAAATAATTCGAGATCTTTTTAAGAAGAATCAAGCATTTAATGAATATTAATATTTAAAATTGTAAATTTAGATTATCTTGGAGTAGTGAAATATTTTGAAATAGGATAATAATAATGATAGATTAATATGATTCTTCCTTTAATAGAATTATCACGATTTTAATTAAATCTAATTATATTATTCCTTATGAAACTTTCTTTTTGCTTCCGAATCTATTAATAGCTTTCTTTAAATTCTTACTTTTCAGCTCATTTTTTTCTTTTTTATTAGTATTATGTGTTATGTGGATTCTTTTATCATTTTCCTCGTTATTATAATATTCAATTTTAAAATGGATTCTGGCTTCTAGTCGACCTTGTAGGTATTCCGGTATAGTCATGTCTGCATCGCGAATACTCTTTCAATAGATGCCACCTCAAACAAGTGAGGAAGGGCTCATTTTGTGATAACCTTACTTATTTGAGGGTTCTCTCTATCAGTACAAGAGGTTGACTAGAGAGAACCGAAATCCTTATCTCAGAGTTATCCTGATTTTACATGTTGCTATTCTGATCAGGAATTTAGAAAACAACAAAGACATAACTGAGATTCCAAAGACTATTTTTAGAAGAATTTAACATAATTGGATCATTTGACTCAAATAATGGAATGTTCTCTAACTCCTTCTAACTCCAACCTTTGGAAAAATTACAAGAATTTAAAGAGTGAAGACAATCAGTTTGATTATAAAAATGGAGAGAAGAAGATGAGAAGCAAAAGACCAGATGAAGTTAGAAACATTTCTAGCCTATTATTAAATAAATAAATAAATTTGATTATAGAGCGCGTAGCACTCTCGTTGGTGCGCAGCTCTTTAAAAAAAATGTTTCATACTGACAAGAATGTTTATTACTGATAAAATTATCAGATACTGATAAATCTTGTTCAATACTGGTATAATTATTCAGTACTGATAAAAATGTTCAATACTGATATAATTTAAGAATACTCGTAATCTTTAATACTTGCTGGAGGTCCAAGGACATGGCTGGATTGTGTCTCATTGCATCACCAAAGCAGAGGACGACATGTGTCAATTATGGGTACTTAAATTCCCCACCTCTGATGAAGCTCGCAATATTATTTCTTTTTCGTTCCAGTATTAAAAATAAACGAAGCCAAGTCAAGCCAACGTCGAAGGTCTAAGAATCTTATGTCTCGAGGCCAAACCAAAGCAGAGGAAGACATAAAGTCGATTATGGGTACTTAACTTCCCCAACCTCTGATGAAGATGACCTTGTTGTTCACCTTCAAACAACTATGGCGGTTTTAAAAAAATATATAATATATTAATAATATAATTTGGTTTCTTTATTTTATCGTGGTGAACCAAACAATGGTGGTACCACGCTAATTTAATTTATTTATCTATTAATTTATTTTATATTATTTGAACCGTTACTGATTCACGTAATTCCTTTCTTAATGCGATTTTCTCCTATAGACCTTACCTTCTCGTAAGTAATATATTGGACTCAGTTTGATTCCAAGTCTTTTTCCTCTAATATTTACTATTTATTAAACTATTAGCCTTGATTTGCCAGGTTTCCTATTCTCTTTCAGTATCAACATTTTAGTACATTTTTTTATTATAAGTATAAATGGTTTTCTCTTTTCTCAGCATCCAAAAGATCTCAAATTATTTAGTTTTATTGAACTATTAATTGTAAAGAAAAAAGTTTGAGTAAGAATTTTGATATTTAGTCAAAAAAGTTAAGATTTTCATGCATTTTTAGATATTTAAATCTAGCTTTTATGTTAAAAATAGGTTAAATATAAATATTTTTTAAGAAAAATAAGTTTTAATAGTAAAGTCATTTAAAATAAAAATCAATAGTATTCCTTTAAAATTTATAGGCATTATTTGTATAATTATTTTAAGTTAATGCTTAACAAAAAAAGAGATAAGATATATTTTATTTCTAAAAATACTAAAGGATTTATTATAAATATAAAAGCATTTATTTTTCAGAAAATAATTAGAATATTCAAAAATTAAAATTTTTTAATAAAATCTTCAAATTTCTATAAATTAATTGTAGATAAATTATCTCTAAAAAAATATAATATAAATGGCTTCCTCGAATAAAGATGATATATAATAAACCTTTAATTTTATCTATTTAAAGGAAAACAAAAAATTATACACAAATTAGATGAGATAAGATAAGTCAATTAAAGTGATAACTGCCTTTAATAGGCTGATCACGGTTGATTAAAAAATTATTGGTAGTTATACCCATATTCTTGAATTTCTTCGTCAGGATCAATTTCTTCTATTACGTGCCTTCCGGTAGCGATTTGGCCCTTTTTTACTATTGGAATCTTGCTCCAATCTCAGTCTTTGCCGAATATTAGTCTGGTTCTTCTCTCCTATGCATTAGCAATGCCTTCCAGAAGCTGGTCTCCATTGTACAATTTTCTTCTAAATATTTTTCCATTTGCAATGCAGTAAAATTTAATCATTTTGTTCCAAATTTTCTAGTTTTCTAATTTTTATTTAAATTATAATTGTCTGCAGTTTTTATATAAATGTCCTAATTTAAAACAGTAGAAACATCTTGAATTGTAGTTTTTTTGTATCGTGTCCCGATTTTCCACATTTTTTGCATAAATTTTTTTTTCGATTAGAAAAAAATTTGGAATTCTGTTATTCCACAATCATAGGATCATTATGAAGGAAAAGAAGTTATTACTAATTATTTTGCCTATTATTTTATTTTAGTTTAAACTCCGTTTTTTCCAGTTCTTTGCTAAGTTGAGAGTTTGAGGCTTTGTTTCTTAATTTTGTTTTTAGTCATTTAATTTCACTTTATAATTATTGCACAGTAAAAGTCAAAGATTCAATCCGTTAATTCAGGTAAAGTAATGACTATTGCATCTTTTTACTTTCTGTTTCTAGGGAGTTTATTTCAATGAGAGAATTTTATTAGTCGATGTTCTGCTAATTTTTAGAGAATTATTTCTTAGGAGCCATTTATAATTATATACACAGATAATAAGAATCTCAAAATTTAAGCTAATTAATTAAAAAATTAAAAGCCTACATCAAATACTGTGAAAATTCAGCAAAGTTATAAATTAATTAAATTAGGAAATAAGCAATATACCTGAATCTTCAGTAGTGAATATGAGGTTAACATAGATAGAAGAGAAGTTAGCAAGATTACAGCACAAATATAATCAATTTATTTCGAAAAGTAATCAACGGAAATCATATGGACATCGAGATGTATAAATACAAACTTATAAACAAAGAACGGTATTTAAAATCTGTTTTTGTAAGTAAAAAGGATATTTAACAGATGATACTGATAATATATTAAAAACGATAGATAAGAAACTAAATTCTGGAATAAACTTAATTAACTTTATTGTGCTCAATAAGGATAAATTTTTTAAGTAAATTATACTATGAATTAGAACTACATGAATCAATAACAGAAGTAAAAAATAATAAAAAGAAGATACTAAAAGGAGCATAAGGGCATATCATACTAAAAGAGAAAGAAGAATACTGTGCAATAGAAAAAGAAAAACAAGTAACCTATGAGCAACTTTGTAGAAGCAGCAAGAGTTCTATAAGAATAAGTACAATTAAACTTAAGAGTGGCTAGC
>CAMPDV010005495.1:0-26107 GCA_946699065.1 Loxodes magnus
GTAAAAAAAAGCATAGTTTTATAAGTGTTTTGAAGTGAGAATACGAAATTTTAATACCAGAGTGAGTTAACAATGAATGAAAAAAAGTAGTGTAATTTTTAAAGTAAAAAAAAGCATAGTTTTAGATATCTTTTGAAGTGAGAATACGAAATTTTAATACCAGAGTGAGTTAACAATGAATGAAAAAAAGTAGTGTAATTTTTAAAGTAAAAAAAAGCATAGTTTTAGATATCTTTTTAAGTGAGAATACGAAATTTTAATACCAGAGTGAGTTAACAATGAATGAAAAAAAGTAGTGTAATTTTTAAAGTAAAAAAAAGCATAGTTTTAGATATCTTTTGAAGTGAGAATACGAAATTTTAATACCAGAGTGAGTTAACAATGAATGAAAAAAAGTAGTGTAATTTTTAAAGTAAAAAAAAGCATAGTTTTAGATATCTTTTGAAGTGAGAATACGAAATTTTAATACCAGAGTGAGTTAACAATGAATGAAAAAAAGTAGTGTAATTTTTAAAGTAAAAAAAGCATAGTTTTAGATATCTTTTGAAGTGAGAATACGAAATTTTAATACCAGAGTGAGTTAACAATGTATGAAAAAAAGTAGTGTAATTTTTAAAGTAAAAAAAAGCATAGTTTTATAAGTGTTTTGAAGTGAGAATACGAAATTTTAATACCAGAGTGAGTTAACAATGAATGAAAAAAAGTAGTGTAATTTTTAAAGTAAAAAAAAGCATAGTTTTAGATATCTTTTGAAGTGAGAATACGAAATTTTAATACCAGAGTGAGTTAACAATGAATGAAAAAAAGTAGTGTAATTTTTAAAGTAAAAAAAAGCATAGTTTTAGATATCTTTTGAAGTGAGAATACGAAATTTTAATACCAGAGTGAGTTAACAATGTATGAAAAAAAGTAGTGTAATTTTTAAAGTAAAAAAAAGCATAGTTTTAGATATCTTTTGAAGTGAGAATACGAAATTTTAATACCAGAGTGAGTTAACAATGAATTAAAAAAAGTAGTGTAATTTTTAAAGTAAAAAAAAGCATAGTTTTAGATATCTTTTTAAGTGAGAATACGAAATTTTAATACCAGAGTGAGTTAACAATGAATGAAAAAAAGTAGTGTAATTTTTAAAGTAAAAAAAAGCATAGTTTTAGATATCTTTTTAAGTGAGAATACGAAATTTTAATACCAGAGTGAGTTAACAATGAATGAAAAAAAGTAGTGTAATTTTTAAAGTAAAAAAAAGCATAGTTTTAGATATCTTTTGAAGTGAGAATACGAAATTTTAATACCAGAGTGAGTTAACAATGAATGAAAAAAAGTAGTGTAATTTTTAAAGTAAAAAAAAGCATAGTTTTAGATATCTTTTGAAGTGAGAATACGAAATTTTAATACCAGAGTGAGTTAACAATGAATGAAAAAAAGTAGTGTAATTTTTAAAGTAAAAAAAAGCATAGTTTTAGATATCTTTTTAAGTGAGAATACGAAATTTTAATACCAGAGTGAGTTAACAATGAATGAAAAAAAGTAGTGTAATTTTTAAAGTAAAAAAAAGCATAGTTTTAGATATCTTTTGAAGTGAGAATACGAAATTTTAATACCAGAGTGAGTTAACAATGAATGAAAAAAAGTAGTGTAATTTTTAAAGTAAAAAAAGCATAGTTTTAGATATCTTTTTAAGTGAGAATACGAAATTTTAATACCAGAGTGAGTTAACAATGAATGAAAAAAAGTAGTGTAATTTTTAAAGTAAAAAAAAGCATAGTTTTAGATATCTTTTTAAGTGAGAATACGAAATTTTAATACCAGAGTGAGTTAACAATGAATGAAAAAAAGTAGTGTAATTTTTAAAGTAAAAAAAAGCATAGTTTTAGATATCTTTTTAAGTGAGAATACGAAATTTTAATACCAGAGTGAGTTAACAATGTATGAAAAAAAGTAGTGTAATTTTTAAAGTAAAAAAAAGCATAGTTTTATAAGTGTTTTGAAGTGAGAATACGAAATTTTAATACCAGAGTGAGTTAACAATGAATGAAAAAAAGTAGTGTAATTTTTAAAGTAAAAAAAGCATAGTTTTATAAGTGTTTTGAAGTGAGAATACGAAATTTTAATACCAGAGTGAGTTAACAATGAATGAAAAAAAGTAGTGTAATTTTTAAAGTAAAAAAAGCATAGTTTTATAAGTGTTTTGAAGTGAGAATACGAAATTTTAATACCAGAGTGAGTTAACAATGAATGAAAAAAAGTAGTGTAATTTTTAAAGTAAAAAAAAGCATAGTTTTAGATATCTTTTGAAGTGAGAATACGAAATTTTAATACCAGAGTGAGTTAACAATGAATGAAAAAAAGTAGTGTAATTTTTAAAGTAAAAAAAGCATAGTTTTATAAGTGTTTTGAAGTGAGAATACGAAATTTTAATACCAGAGTGAGTTAACAATGAATGAAAAAAAGTAGTGTAATTTTTAAAGTAAAAAAAGCATAGTTTTATAAGTGTTTTGAAGTGAGAATACGAAATTTTAATACCAGAGTGAGTTAACAATGAATGAAAAAAAGTAGTGTAATTTTTAAAGTAAAAAAAAGCATAGTTTTAGATATCTTTTGAAGTGAGAATACGAAATTTTAATACCAGAGTGAGTTAACAATGAATGAAAAAAAGTAGTGTAATTTTTAAAGTAAAAAAAAGCATAGTTTTAGATATCTTTTGAAGTGAGAATACGAAATTTTAATACCAGAGTGAGTTAACAATGAATGAAAAAAAGTAGTGTAATTTTTAAAGTAAAAAAAGCATAGTTTTATAAGTGTTTTGAAGTGAGAATACGAAATTTTAATACCAGAGTGAGTTAACAATGAATGAAAAAAAGTAGTGTAATTTTTAAAGTAAAAAAAGCATAGTTTTATAAGTGTTTTGAAGTGAGAATACGAAATTTTAATACCAGAGTGAGTTAACAATGAATGAAAAAAAGTAGTGTAATTTTTAAAGTAAAAAAAAGCATAGTTTTAGATATCTTTTGAAGTGAGAATACGAAATTTTAATACCAGAGTGAGTTAACAATGAATGAAAAAAAGTAGTGTAATTTTTAAAGTAAAAAAAGCATAGTTTTATAAGTGTTTTGAAGTGAGAATACGAAATTTTAATACCAGAGTGAGTTAACAATGAATGAAAAAAAGTAGTGTAATTTTTAAAGTAAAAAAAAGCATAGTTTTATAAGTGTTTTGAAGTGAGAATACGAAATTTTAATACCAGAGTGAGTTAACAATGAATGAAAAAAAGTAGTGTAATTTTTAAAGTAAAAAAAAGCATAGTTTTAGATATCTTTTGAAGTGAGAATACGAAATTTTAATACCAGAGTGAGTTAACAATGAATGAAAAAAAGTAGTGTAATTTTTAAAGTAAAAAAAAGCATAGTTTTAGATATCTTTTGAAGTGAGAATACGAAATTTTAATACCAGAGTGAGTTAACAATGTATGAAAAAAAGTAGTGTAATTTTTAAAGTAAAAAAAAGCATAGTTTTAGATATCTTTTGAAGTGAGAATACGAAATTTTAATACCAGAGTGAGTTAACAATGAATGAAAAAAAGTAGTGTAATTTTTAAAGTAAAAAAAAGCATAGTTTTAGATATCTTTTGAAGTGAGAATACGAAATTTTAATACCAGAGTGAGTTAACAATGAATGAAAAAAAGTAGTGTAATTTTTAAAGTAAAAAAAGCATAGTTTTAGATATCTTTTGAAGTGAGAATACGAAATTTTAATACCAGAGTGAGTTAACAATGTATGAAAAAAAGTAGTGTAATTTTTAAAGTAAAAAAAAGCATAGTTTTATAAGTGTTTTGAAGTGAGAATACGAAATTTTAATACCAGAGTGAGTTAACAATGAATGAAAAAAAGTAGTGTAATTTTTAAAGTAAAAAAAAGCATAGTTTTAGATATCTTTTGAAGTGAGAATACGAAATTTTAATACCAGAGTGAGTTAACAATGAATGAAAAAAAGTAGTGTAATTTTTAAAGTAAAAAAAAGCATAGTTTTAGATATCTTTTTAAGTGAGAATACGAAATTTTAATACCAGAGTGAGTTAACAATGAATGAAAAAAAGTAGTGTAATTTTTAAAGTAAAAAAAAGCATAGTTTTAGATATCTTTTGAAGTGAGAATACGAAATTTTAATACCAGAGTGAGTTAACAATGAATGAAAAAAAGTAGTGTAATTTTTAAAGTAAAAAAAAGCATAGTTTTAGATATCTTTTGAAGTGAGAATACGAAATTTTAATACCAGAGTGAGTTAACAATGAATGAAAAAAAGTAGTGTAATTTTTAAAGTAAAAAAAGCATAGTTTTAGATATCTTTTGAAGTGAGAATACGAAATTTTAATACCAGAGTGAGTTAACAATGTATGAAAAAAAGTAGTGTAATTTTTAAAGTAAAAAAAAGCATAGTTTTATAAGTGTTTTGAAGTGAGAATACGAAATTTTAATACCAGAGTGAGTTAACAATGAATGAAAAAAAGTAGTGTAATTTTTAAAGTAAAAAAAAGCATAGTTTTAGATATCTTTTGAAGTGAGAATACGAAATTTTAATACCAGAGTGAGTTAACAATGAATGAAAAAAAGTAGTGTAATTTTTAAAGTAAAAAAAAGCATAGTTTTAGATATCTTTTGAAGTGAGAATACGAAATTTTAATACCAGAGTGAGTTAACAATGTATGAAAAAAAGTAGTGTAATTTTTAAAGTAAAAAAAAGCATAGTTTTAGATATCTTTTGAAGTGAGAATACGAAATTTTAATACCAGAGTGAGTTAACAATGAATTAAAAAAAGTAGTGTAATTTTTAAAGTAAAAAAAAGCATAGTTTTAGATATCTTTTTAAGTGAGAATACGAAATTTTAATACCAGAGTGAGTTAACAATGAATGAAAAAAAGTAGTGTAATTTTTAAAGTAAAAAAAAGCATAGTTTTAGATATCTTTTTAAGTGAGAATACGAAATTTTAATACCAGAGTGAGTTAACAATGAATGAAAAAAAGTAGTGTAATTTTTAAAGTAAAAAAAAGCATAGTTTTAGATATCTTTTGAAGTGAGAATACGAAATTTTAATACCAGAGTGAGTTAACAATGAATGAAAAAAAGTAGTGTAATTTTTAAAGTAAAAAAAAGCATAGTTTTAGATATCTTTTGAAGTGAGAATACGAAATTTTAATACCAGAGTGAGTTAACAATGAATGAAAAAAAGTAGTGTAATTTTTAAAGTAAAAAAAAGCATAGTTTTAGATATCTTTTTAAGTGAGAATACGAAATTTTAATACCAGAGTGAGTTAACAATGAATGAAAAAAAGTAGTGTAATTTTTAAAGTAAAAAAAAGCATAGTTTTAGATATCTTTTGAAGTGAGAATACGAAATTTTAATACCAGAGTGAGTTAACAATGAATGAAAAAAAGTAGTGTAATTTTTAAAGTAAAAAAAGCATAGTTTTAGATATCTTTTTAAGTGAGAATACGAAATTTTAATACCAGAGTGAGTTAACAATGAATGAAAAAAAGTAGTGTAATTTTTAAAGTAAAAAAAAGCATAGTTTTAGATATCTTTTTAAGTGAGAATACGAAATTTTAATACCAGAGTGAGTTAACAATGAATGAAAAAAAGTAGTGTAATTTTTAAAGTAAAAAAAAGCATAGTTTTAGATATCTTTTTAAGTGAGAATACGAAATTTTAATACCAGAGTGAGTTAACAATGTATGAAAAAAAGTAGTGTAATTTTTAAAGTAAAAAAAAGCATAGTTTTATAAGTGTTTTGAAGTGAGAATACGAAATTTTAATACCAGAGTGAGTTAACAATGAATGAAAAAAAGTAGTGTAATTTTTAAAGTAAAAAAAGCATAGTTTTATAAGTGTTTTGAAGTGAGAATACGAAATTTTAATACCAGAGTGAGTTAACAATGAATGAAAAAAAGTAGTGTAATTTTTAAAGTAAAAAAAGCATAGTTTTATAAGTGTTTTGAAGTGAGAATACGAAATTTTAATACCAGAGTGAGTTAACAATGAATGAAAAAAAGTAGTGTAATTTTTAAAGTAAAAAAAAGCATAGTTTTAGATATCTTTTGAAGTGAGAATACGAAATTTTAATACCAGAGTGAGTTAACAATGAATGAAAAAAAGTAGTGTAATTTTTAAAGTAAAAAAAGCATAGTTTTATAAGTGTTTTGAAGTGAGAATACGAAATTTTAATACCAGAGTGAGTTAACAATGAATGAAAAAAAGTAGTGTAATTTTTAAAGTAAAAAAAGCATAGTTTTATAAGTGTTTTGAAGTGAGAATACGAAATTTTAATACCAGAGTGAGTTAACAATGAATGAAAAAAAGTAGTGTAATTTTTAAAGTAAAAAAAAGCATAGTTTTAGATATCTTTTGAAGTGAGAATACGAAATTTTAATACCAGAGTGAGTTAACAATGAATGAAAAAAAGTAGTGTAATTTTTAAAGTAAAAAAAAGCATAGTTTTAGATATCTTTTGAAGTGAGAATACGAAATTTTAATACCAGAGTGAGTTAACAATGAATGAAAAAAAGTAGTGTAATTTTTAAAGTAAAAAAAGCATAGTTTTATAAGTGTTTTGAAGTGAGAATACGAAATTTTAATACCAGAGTGAGTTAACAATGAATGAAAAAAAGTAGTGTAATTTTTAAAGTAAAAAAAGCATAGTTTTATAAGTGTTTTGAAGTGAGAATACGAAATTTTAATACCAGAGTGAGTTAACAATGAATGAAAAAAAGTAGTGTAATTTTTAAAGTAAAAAAAAGCATAGTTTTAGATATCTTTTTAAGTGAGAATACGAAATTTTAATACCAGAGTGAGTTAACAATGAATGAAAAAAAGTAGTGTAATTTTTAAAGTAAAAAAAGCATAGTTTTATAAGTGTTTTGAAGTGAGAATACGAAATTTTAATACCAGAGTGAGTTAACAATGAATGAAAAAAAGTAGTGTAATTTTTAAAGTAAAAAAAAGCATAGTTTTATAAGTGTTTTGAAGTGAGAATACGAAATTTTAATACCAGAGTGAGTTAACAATGAATGAAAAAAAGTAGTGTAATTTTTAAAGTAAAAAAAAGCATAGTTTTAGATATCTTTTGAAGTGAGAATACGAAATTTTAATACCAGAGTGAGTTAACAATGAATGAAAAAAAGTAGTGTAATTTTTAAAGTAAAAAAAAGCATAGTTTTAGATATCTTTTGAAGTGAGAATACGAAATTTTAATACCAGAGTGAGTTAACAATGTATGAAAAAAAGTAGTGTAATTTTTAAAGTAAAAAAAAGCATAGTTTTAGATATCTTTTGAAGTGAGAATACGAAATTTTAATACCAGAGTGAGTTAACAATGAATTAAAAAAAGTAGTGTAATTTTTAAAGTAAAAAAAAGCATAGTTTTAGATATCTTTTGAAGTGAGAATACGAAATTTTAATACCAGAGTGAGTTAACAATGAATGAAAAAAAGTAGTGTAATTTTTAAAGTAAAAAAAAGCATAGTTTTAGATATCTTTTTAAGTGAGAATACGAAATTTTAATACCAGAGTGAGTTAACAATGAATGAAAAAAAGTAGTGTAATTTTTAAAGTAAAAAAAAGCATAGTTTTAGATATCTTTTGAAGTGAGAATACGAAATTTTAATACCAGAGTGAGTTAACAATGAATGAAAAAAAGTAGTGTAATTTTTAAAGTAAAAAAAAGCATAGTTTTAGATATCTTTTGAAGTGAGAATACGAAATTTTAATACCAGAGTGAGTTAACAATGAATGAAAAAAAGTAGTGTAATTTTTAAAGTAAAAAAAAGCATAGTTTTAGATATCTTTTGAAGTGAGAATACGAAATTTTAATACCAGAGTGAGTTAACAATGAATGAAAAAAAGTAGTGTAATTTTTAAAGTAAAAAAAAGCATAGTTTTAGATATCTTTTGAAGTGAGAATACGAAATTTTAATACCAGAGTGAGTTAACAATGAATGAAAAAAAGTAGTGTAATTTTTAAAGTAAAAAAAAGCATAGTTTTAGATATCTTTTGAAGTGAGAATACGAAATTTTAATACCAGAGTGAGTTAACAATGAATGAAAAAAAGTAGTGTAATTTTTAAAGTAAAAAAAAGCATAGTTTTAGATATCTTTTTAAGTGAGAATACGAAATTTTAATACCAGAGTGAGTTAACAATGAATTAAAAAAAGTAGTGTAATTTTTAAAGTAAAAAAAAGCATAGTTTTAGATATCTTTTGAAGTGAGAATACGAAATTTTAATACCAGAGTGAGTTAACAATGAATGAAAAAAAGTAGTGTAATTTTTAAAGTAAAAAAAAGCATAGTTTTAGATATCTTTTGAAGTGAGAATACGAAATTTTAATACCAGAGTGAGTTAACAATGAATGAAAAAAAGTAGTGTAATTTTTAAAGTAAAAAAAAGCATAGTTTTAGATATCTTTTGAAGTGAGAATACGAAATTTTAATACCAGAGTGAGTTAACAATGAATGAAAAAAAGTAGTGTAATTTTTAAAGTAAAAAAAAGCATAGTTTTAGATATCTTTTTAAGTGAGAATACGAAATTTTAATACCAGAGTGAGTTAACAATGAATGAAAAAAAGTAGTGTAATTTTTAAAGTAAAAAAAAGCATAGTTTTAGATATCTTTTGAAGTGAGAATACGAAATTTTAATACCAGAGTGAGTTAACAATGAATGAAAAAAAGTAGTGTAATTTTTAAAGTAAAAAAAAGCATAGTTTTAGATATCTTTTGAAGTGAGAATACGAAATTTTAATACCAGAGTGAGTTAACAATGTATGAAAAAAAGTAGTGTAATTTTTAAAGTAAAAAAAAGCATAGTTTTATAAGTGTTTTGAAGTGAGAATACGAAATTTTAATACCAGAGTGAGTTAACAATGAATGAAAAAAAGTAGTGTAATTTTTAAAGTAAAAAAAGCATAGTTTTATAAGTGTTTTGAAGTGAGAATACGAAATTTTAATACCAGAGTGAGTTAACAATGAATGAAAAAAAGTAGTGTAATTTTTAAAGTAAAAAAAGCATAGTTTTAGATATCTTTTTAAGTGAGAATACGAAATTTTAATACCAGAGTGAGTTAACAATGAATGAAAAAAAGTAGTGTAATTTTTAAAGTAAAAAAAAGCATAGTTTTAGATATCTTTTTAAGTGAGAATACGAAATTTTAATACCAGAGTGAGTTAACAATGAATGAAAAAAAGTAGTGTAATTTTTAAAGTAAAAAAAGCATAGTTTTATAAGTGTTTTGAAGTGAGAATACGAAATTTTAATACCAGAGTGAGTTAACAATGAATTAAAAAAAGTAGTGTAATTTTTAAAGTAAAAAAAAGCATAGTTTTAGATATCTTTTGAAGTGAGAATACGAAATTTTAATACCAGAGTGAGTTAACAATGAATGAAAAAAAGTAGTGTAATTTTTAAAGTAAAAAAAAGCATAGTTTTAGATATCTTTTTAAGTGAGAATACGAAATTTTAATACCAGAGTGAGTTAACAATGAATTAAAAAAAGTAGTGTAATTTTTAAAGTAAAAAAAAGCATAGTTTTAGATATCTTTTGAAGTGAGAATACGAAATTTTAATACCAGAGTGAGTTAACAATGAATGAAAAAAAGTAGTGTAATTTTTAAAGTAAAAAAAGCATAGTTTTAGATATCTTTTGAAGTGAGAATACGAAATTTTAATACCAGAGTGAGTTAACAATGAATGAAAAAAAGTAGTGTAATTTTTAAAGTAAAAAAAAGCATAGTTTTAGATATATTTTGAAGTGAGAATACGAAATTTTAATACCAGAGTGAGTTAACAATGAATGAAAAAAAGTAGTGTAATTTTTAAAGTAAAAAAAAGCATAGTTTTAGATATCTTTTGAAGTGAGAATACGAAATTTTAATACCAGAGTGAGTTAACAATGAATGAAAAAAAGTAGTGTAATTTTTAAAGTAAAAAAAAGCATAGTTTTAGATATCTTTTGAAGTGAGAATACGAAATTTTAATACCAGAGTGAGTTAACAATGAATGAAAAAAAGTAGTGTAATTTTTAAAGTAAAAAAAAGCATAGTTTTAGATATCTTTTGAAGTGAGAATACGAAATTTTAATACCAGAGTGAGTTAACAATGAATGAAAAAAAGTAGTGTAATTTTTAAAGTAAAAAAAAGCATAGTTTTAGATATCTTTTTAAGTGAGAATACGAAATTTTAATACCAGAGTGAGTTAACAATGAATGAAAA
This sequence comes from Loxodes magnus, assembly GCA_946699065.1. NCBI lineage: Eukaryota > Ciliophora > Karyorelictea > Loxodida > Loxodidae > Loxodes > Loxodes magnus. The sequence goes on from CAMPDV010005495.1 coordinate 10,258, forward strand.
AAAGTAGTGTAATTTTTAAAGTAAAAAAAGCATAGTTTTAGATATCTTTTGAAGTGAGAATACGAAATTTTAATACCAGAGTGAGTTAACAATGAATGAAAAAAAGTAGTGTAATTTTTAAAGTAAAAAAAAGCATAGTTTTAGATATCTTTTGAAGTGAGAATACGAAATTTTAATACCAGAGTGAGTTAACAATGAATGAAAAAAAGTAGTGTAATTTTTAAAGTAAAAAAAAGCATAGTTTTAGATATCTTTTGAAGTGAGAATACGAAATTTTAATACCAGAGTGAGTTAACAATGAATGAAAAAAAGTAGTGTAATTTTTAAAGTAAAAAAAAGCATAGTTTTAGATATCTTTTTAAGTGAGAATACGAAATTTTAATACCAGAGTGAGTTAACAATGAATGAAAAAAAGTAGTGTAATTTTTAAAGTAAAAAAAGCATAGTTTTAGATATCTTTTGAAGTGAGAATACGAAATTTTAATACCAGAGTGAGTTAACAATGTATGAAAAAAAGTAGTGTAATTTTTAAAGTAAAAAAAAGCATAGTTTTAGATATCTTTTGAAGTGAGAATACGAAATTTTAATACCAGAGTGAGTTAACAATGTATGAAAAAAAGTAGTGTAATTTTTAAATAAAAAAAAGCATAGTTTTAGATATCTTTTGAAGTGAGAATACGAAATTTTAATACCAGAGTGAGTTAACAATGAATGAAAAAAAGTAGTGTAATTTTTAAAGTAAAAAAAGCATAGTTTTATAAGTGTTTTGAAGTGAGAATACGAAATTTTAATACCAGAGTGAGTTAACAATGAATGAAAAAAAGTAGTGTAATTTTTAAAGTAAAAAAAGCATAGTTTTATAAGTGTTTTGAAGTGAGAATACGAAATTTTAATACCAGAGTGAGTTAACAATGAATGAAAAAAAGTAGTGTAATTTTTAAAGTAAAAAAAAGCATAGTTTTAGATATCTTTTTAAGTGAGAATACGAAATTTTAATACCAGAGTGAGTTAACAATGAATGAAAAAAAGTAGTGTAATTTTTAAAGTAAAAAAAAGCATAGTTTTAGATATCTTTTGAAGTGAGAATACGAAATTTTAATACCAGAGTGAGTTAACAATGAATTAAAAAAAGTAGTGTAATTTTTAAAGTAAAAAAAAGCATAGTTTTAGATATCTTTTGAAGTGAGAATACGAAATTTTAATACCAGAGTGAGTTAACAATGAATGAAAAAAAGTAGTGTAATTTTTAAAGTAAAAAAAAGCATAGTTTTAGATATCTTTTGAAGTGAGAATACGAAATTTTAATACCAGAGTGAGTTAACAATGTATGAAAAAAAGTAGTGAAATTTTTAAAGTAAAAAAAGCATAGTTTTATAAGTGTTTTGAAGTGAGAATACGAAATTTTAATACCAGAGTGAGTTAACAATGAATGAAAAAAAGTAGTGTAATTTTTAAAGTAAAAAAAGCATAGTTTTATAAGTGTTTTGAAGTGAGAATACGAAATTTTAATACCAGAGTGAGTTAACAATGAATGAAAAAAAGTAGTGTAATTTTTAAAGTAAAAAAAAGCATAGTTTTAGATATCTTTTTAAGTGAGAATACGAAATTTTAATACCAGAGTGAGTTAACAATGAATGAAAAAAAGTAGTGTAATTTTTAAAGTAAAAAAAAGCATAGTTTTAGATATCTTTTGAAGTGAGAATACGAAATTTTAATACCAGAGTGAGTTAACAATGTATGAAAAAAAGTAGTGTAATTTTTAAAGTAAAAAAAAGCATAGTTTTAGATATCTTTTGAAGTGAGAATACGAAATTTTAATACCAGAGTGAGTTAACAATGAATGAAAAAAAGTAGTGTAATTTTTAAAGTAAAAAAAGCATAGTTTTATAAGTGTTTTGAAGTGAGAATACGAAATTTTAATACCAGAGTGAGTTAACAATGAATGAAAAAAAGTAGTGTAATTTTTAAAGTAAAAAAAAGCATAGTTTTAGATATCTTTTGAAGTGAGAATACGAAATTTTAATACCAGAGTGAGTTAACAATGAATGAAAAAAAGTAGTGTAATTTTTAAAGTAAAAAAAAGCATAGTTTTAGATATCTTTTTAAGTGAGAATACGAAATTTTAATACCAGAGTGAGTTAACAATGAATGAAAAAAAGTAGTGTAATTTTTAAAGTAAAAAAAAGCATAGTTTTAGATATCTTTTTAAGTGAGAATACGAAATTTTAATACCAGAGTGAGTTAACAATGAATGAAAAAAAGTAGTGTAATTTTTAAAGTAAAAAAAGCATAGTTTTAGATATCTTTTGAAGTGAGAATACGAAATTTTAATACCAGAGTGAGTTAACAATGAATGAAAAAAAGTAGTGTAATTTTTAAAGTAAAAAAAAGCATAGTTTTAGATATCTTTTGAAGTGAGAATACGAAATTTTAATACCAGAGTGAGTTAACAATGTATGAAAAAAAGTAGTGAAATTTTTAAAGTAAAAAAAGCATAGTTTTATAAGTGTTTTGAAGTGAGAATACGAAATTTTAATACCAGAGTGAGTTAACAATGAATGAAAAAAAGTAGTGTAATTTTTAAAGTAAAAAAAGCATAGTTTTATAAGTGTTTTGAAGTGAGAATACGAAATTTTAATACCAGAGTGAGTTAACAATGAATGAAAAAAAGTAGTGTAATTTTTAAAGTAAAAAAAAGCATAGTTTTAGATATCTTTTGAAGTGAGAATACGAAATTTTAATACCAGAGTGAGTTAACAATGAATGAAAAAAAGTAGTGTAATTTTTAAAGTAAAAAAAAGCATAGTTTTAGATATCTTTTGAAGTGAGAATACGAAATTTTAATACCAGAGTGAGTTAACAATGTATGAAAAAAAGTAGTGTAATTTTTAAAGTAAAAAAAAGCATAGTTTTAGATATCTTTTGAAGTGAGAATACGAAATTTTAATACCAGAGTGAGTTAACAATGAATGAAAAAAAGTAGTGTAATTTTTAAAGTAAAAAAAGCATAGTTTTATAAGTGTTTTGAAGTGAGAATACGAAATTTTAATACCAGAGTGAGTTAACAATGAATGAAAAAAAGTAGTGTAATTTTTAAAGTAAAAAAAAGCATAGTTTTAGATATCTTTTGAAGTGAGAATACGAAATTTTAATACCAGAGTGAGTTAACAATGAATGAAAAAAAGTAGTGTAATTTTTAAAGTAAAAAAAAGCATAGTTTTAGATATCTTTTTAAGTGAGAATACGAAATTTTAATACCAGAGTGAGTTAACAATGAATGAAAAAAAGTAGTGTAATTTTTAAAGTAAAAAAAAGCATAGTTTTAGATATCTTTTGAAGTGAGAATACGAAATTTTAATACCAGAGTGAGTTAACAATGTATGAAAAAAAGTAGTGTAATTTTTAAAGTAAAAAAAAGCATAGTTTTATAAGTGTTTTGAAGTGAGAATACGAAATTTTAATACCAGAGTGAGTTAACAATGAATGAAAAAAAGTAGTGTAATTTTTAAAGTAAAAAAAAGCATAGTTTTAGATATCTTTTGAAGTGAGAATACGAAATTTTAATACCAGAGTGAGTTAACAATGAATGAAAAAAAGTAGTGTAATTTTTAAAGTAAAAAAAAGCATAGTTTTAGATATCTTTTGAAGTGAGAATACGAAATTTTAATACCAGAGTGAGTTAACAATGTATGAAAAAAAGTAGTGTAATTTTTAAAGTAAAAAAAAGCATAGTTTTAGATATCTTTTGAAGTGAGAATACGAAATTTTAATACCAGAGTGAGTTAACAATGTATGAAAAAAAGTAGTGTAATTTTTAAAGTAAAAAAAAGCATAGTTTTAGATATCTTTTGAAGTGAGAATACGAAATTTTAATACCAGAGTGAGTTAACAATGAATGAAAAAAAGTAGTGTAATTTTTAAAGTAAAAAAAGCATAGTTTTATAAGTGTTTTGAAGTGAGAATACGAAATTTTAATACCAGAGTGAGTTAACAATGAATGAAAAAAAGTAGTGTAATTTTTAAAGTAAAAAAAAGCATAGTTTTAGATATCTTTTGAAGTGAGAATACGAAATTTTAATACCAGAGTGAGTTAACAATGAATGAAAAAAAGTAGTGTAATTTTTAAAGTAAAAAAAAGCATAGTTTTAGATATCTTTTGAAGTGAGAATACGAAATTTTAATACCAGAGTGAGTTAACAATGTATGAAAAAAAGTAGTGTAATTTTTAAAGTAAAAAAAGCATAGTTTTATAAGTGTTTTGAAGTGAGAATACGAAATTTTAATACCAGAGTGAGTTAACAATGAATGAAAAAAAGTAGTGTAATTTTTAAAGTAAAAAAAGCATAGTTTTATAAGTGTTTTGAAGTGAGAATACGAAATTTTAATACCAGAGTGAGTTAACAATGAATGAAAAAAAGTAGTGTAATTTTTAAAGTAAAAAAAGCATAGTTTTATAAGTGTTTTGAAGTGAGAATACGAAATTTTAATACCAGAGTGAGTTAACAATGAATGAAAAAAAGTAGTGTAATTTTTAAAGTAAAAAAAAGCATAGTTTTAGATATCTTTTGAAGTGAGAATACGAAATTTTAATACCAGAGTGAGTTAACAATGAATGAAAAAAAGTAGTGTAATTTTTAAAGTAAAAAAAAGCATAGTTTTAGATATCTTTTGAAGTGAGAATACGAAATTTTAATACCAGAGTGAGTTAACAATGTATGAAAAAAAGTAGTGTAATTTTTAAAGTAAAAAAAAGCATAGTTTTAGATATCTTTTGAAGTGAGAATACGAAATTTTAATACCAGAGTGAGTTAACAATGAATGAAAAAAAGTAGTGTAATTTTTAAAGTAAAAAAAAGCATAGTTTTAGATATCTTTTGAAGTGAAAATACGAAATTTTAATACCAGAGTGAGTTAACAATGAATGAAAAAAAGTAGTGTAATTTTTAAAGTAAAAAAAGCATAGTTTTATAAGTGTTTTGAAGTGAGAATACGAAATTTTAATACCAGAGTGAGTTAACAATGAATGAAAAAAAAGTAGTGTAATTTTTAAAGTAAAAAAAAAGCATAGTTTTAGATATCTTTTTAAGTGAGAATACGAAATTTTAATACCAGAGTGAGTTAACAATGAATGAAAAAAAGTAGTGTAATTTTTAAAGTAAAAAAAAGCATAGTTTTAGATATCTTTTGAAGTGAGAATACGAAATTTTAATACCAGAGTGAGTTAACAATGAATGAAAAAAAGTAGTGTAATTTTTAAAGTAAAAAAAGCATAGTTTTAGATATCTTTTGAAGTGAGAATACGAAATTTTAATACCAGAGTGAGTTAACAATGAATGAAAAAAAGTAGTGTAATTTTTAAAGTAAAAAAAGCATAGTTTTATAAGTGTTTTGAAGTGAGAATACGAAATTTTAATACCAGAGTGAGTTAACAATGAATGAAAAAAAGTAGTGTAATTTTTAAAGTAAAAAAAAGCATAGTTTTAGATATCTTTTGAAGTGAGAATACGAAATTTTAATACCAGAGTGAGTTAACAATGAATGAAAAAAAGTAGTGTAATTTTTAAAGTAAAAAAAAGCATAGTTTTAGATATCTTTTTAAGTGAGAATACGAAATTTTAATACCAGAGTGAGTTAACAATGAATGAAAAAAAGTAGTGTAATTTTTAAAGTAAAAAAAAGCATAGTTTTAGATATCTTTTGAAGTGAGAATACGAAATTTTAATACCAGAGTGAGTTAACAATGTATGAAAAAAAGTAGTGTAATTTTTAAAGTAAAAAAAAGCATAGTTTTATAAGTGTTTTGAAGTGAGAATACGAAATTTTAATACCAGAGTGAGTTAACAATGAATGAAAAAAAGTAGTGTAATTTTTAAAGTAAAAAAAAGCATAGTTTTAGATATCTTTTGAAGTGAGAATACGAAATTTTAATACCAGAGTGAGTTAACAATGAATGAAAAAAAGTAGTGTAATTTTTAAAGTAAAAAAAAGCATAGTTTTAGATATCTTTTGAAGTGAGAATACGAAATTTTAATACCAGAGTGAGTTAACAATGTATGAAAAAAAGTAGTGTAATTTTTAAAGTAAAAAAAGCATAGTTTTAGATATCTTTTGAAGTGAGAATACGAAATTTTAATACCAGAGTGAGTTAACAATGTATGAAAAAAAGTAGTGTAATTTTTAAAGTAAAAAAAAGCATAGTTTTAGATATCTTTTGAAGTGAGAATACGAAATTTTAATACCAGAGTGAGTTAACAATGTATGAAAAAAAGTAGTGTAATTTTTAAAGTAAAAAAAGCATAGTTTTAGATATCTTTTGAAGTGAGAATACGAAATTTTAATACCAGAGTGAGTTAACAATGAATGAAAAAAAGTAGTGTAATTTTTAAAGTAAAAAAAAGCATAGTTTTAGATATCTTTTGAAGTGAGAATACGAAATTTTAATACCAGAGTGAGTTAACAATGTATGAAAAAAAGTAGTGTAATTTTTAAAGTAAAAAAAGCATAGTTTTATAAGTGTTTTGAAGTGAGAATACGAAATTTTAATACCAGAGTGAGTTAACAATGAATGAAAAAAAGTAGTGTAATTTTTAAAGTAAAAAAAGCATAGTTTTATAAGTGTTTTGAAGTGAGAATACGAAATTTTAATACCAGAGTGAGTTAACAATGAATGAAAAAAAGTAGTGTAATTTTTAAAGTAAAAAAAGCATAGTTTTATAAGTGTTTTGAAGTGAGAATACGAAATTTTAATACCAGAGTGAGTTAACAATGAATGAAAAAAAGTAGTGTAATTTTTAAAGTAAAAAAAAGCATAGTTTTAGATATCTTTTGAAGTGAGAATACGAAATTTTAATACCAGAGTGAGTTAACAATGAATGAAAAAAAGTAGTGTAATTTTTAAAGTAAAAAAAAGCATAGTTTTAGATATCTTTTGAAGTGAGAATACGAAATTTTAATACCAGAGTGAGTTAACAATGTATGAAAAAAAGTAGTGTAATTTTTAAAGTAAAAAAAAGCATAGTTTTAGATATCTTTTGAAGTGAGAATACGAAATTTTAATACCAGAGTGAGTTAACAATGAATGAAAAAAAGTAGTGTAATTTTTAAAGTAAAAAAAAGCATAGTTTTAGATATCTTTTGAAGTGAGAATACGAAATTTTAATACCAGAGTGAGTTAACAATGAATGAAAAAAAGTAGTGTAATTTTTAAAGTAAAAAAAAGCATAGTTTTAGATATCTTTTGAAGTGAAAATACGAAATTTTAATACCAGAGTGAGTTAACAATGAATGAAAAAAAGTAGTGTAATTTTTAAAGTAAAAAAAGCATAGTTTTAGATATCTTTTGAAGTGAGAATACGAAATTTTAATACCAGAGTGAGTTAACAATGTATGAAAAAAAGTAGTGTAATTTTTAAAGTAAAAAAAAGCATAGTTTTAGATATCTTTTGAAGTGAGAATACGAAATTTTAATACCAGAGTGAGTTAACAATGAATTAAAAAAAGTAGTGTAATTTTTAAAGTAAAAAAAAGCATAGTTTTAGATATCTTTTGAAGTGAGAATACGAAATTTTAATACCAGAGTGAGTTAACAATGAATGAAAAAAAGTAGTGTAATTTTTAAAGTAAAAAAAAGCATAGTTTTAGATATCTTTTGAAGTGAGAATACGAAATTTTAATACCAGAGTGAGTTAACAATGAATGAAAAAAAGTAGTGTAATTTTTAAAGTAAAAAAAGCATAGTTTTAGATATCTTTTGAAGTGAGAATACGAAATTTTAATACCAGAGTGAGTTAACAATGAATGAAAAAAAGTAGTGTAATTTTTAAAGTAAAAAAAAGCATAGTTTTAGATATCTTTTGAAGTGAGAATACGAAATTTTAATACCAGAGTGAGTTAACAATGAATGAAAAAAAGTAGTGTAATTTTTAAAGTAAAAAAAAGCATAGTTTTAGATATCTTTTGAAGTGAGAATACGAAATTTTAATACCAGAGTGAGTTAACAATGTATGAAAAAAAGTAGTGTAATTTTTAAAGTAAAAAAGCATAGTTTTAGATATCTTTTGAAGTGAGAATACGAAATTTTAATACCAGAGTGAGTTAACAATGAATGAAAAAAAGTAGTGTAATTTTTAAAGTAAAAAAAAGCATAGTTTTAGATATCTTTTGAAGTGAGAATACGAAATTTTAATACCAGAGTGAGTTAACAATGAATGAAAAAAAGTAGTGTAATTTTTAAAGTAAAAAAAGCATAGTTTTAGATATCTTTTGAAGTGAAAATACGAAATTTTAATACCAGAGTGAGTTAACAATGAATGAAAAAAAGTAGTGTAATTTTTAAAGTAAAAAAAGCATAGTTTTATAAGTGTTTTGAAGTGAGAATACGAAATTTTAATACCAGAGTGAGTTAACAATGAATGAAAAAAAGTAGTGTAATTTTTAAAGTAAAAAAAAGCATAGTTTTAGATATCTTTTTAAGTGAGAATACGAAATTTTAATACCAGAGTGAGTTAACAATGAATGAAAAAAAGTAGTGTAATTTTTAAAGTAAAAAAAAGCATAGTTTTAGATATCTTTTGAAGTGAGAATACGAAATTTTAATACCAGAGTGAGTTAACAATGAATGAAAAAAAGTAGTGTAATTTTTTAAAGTAAAAAAAGCATAGTTTTAGATATCTTTTGAAGTGAAAATACGAAATTTTAATACCAGAGTGAGTTAACAATGAATGAAAAAAAGTAGTGTAATTTTTAAAGTAAAAAAAGCATAGTTTTATAAGTGTTTTGAAGTGAGAATACGAAATTTTAATACCAGAGTGAGTTAACAATGAATGAAAAAAAGTAGTGTAATTTTTAAAGTAAAAAAAAAGCATAGTTTTAGATATCTTTTTAAGTGAGAATACGAAATTTTAATACCAGAGTGAGTTAACAATGAATGAAAAAAAGTAGTGTAATTTTTAAAGTAAAAAAAAGCATAGTTTTAGATATCTTTTGAAGTGAGAATACGAAATTTTAATACCAGAGTGAGTTAACAATGAATGAAAAAAAGTAGTGTAATTTTTAAAGTAAAAAAAGCATAGTTTTAGATATCTTTTGAAGTGAGAATACGAAATTTTAATACCAGAGTGAGTTAACAATGAATGAAAAAAAGTAGTGTAATTTTAAAGTAAAAAAAGCATAGTTTTATAAGTGTTTTGAAGTGAGAATACGAAATTTTAATACCAGAGTGAGTTAACAATGAATGAAAAAAAGTAGTGTAATTTTTAAAGTAAAAAAAAAGCATAGTTTTAGATATCTTTTGAAGTGAGAATACGAAATTTTAATACCAGAGTGAGTTAACAATGAATGAAAAAAAGTAGTGTAATTTTTAAAGTAAAAAAAAGCATAGTTTTAGATATCTTTTGAAGTGAGAATACGAAATTTTAATACCAGAGTGAGTTAACAATGAATGAAAAAAAGTAGTGTAATTTTTAAAGTAAAAAAAAGCATAGTTTTAGATATCTTTTGAAGTGAGAATACGAAATTTTAATACCAGAGTGAGTTAACAATGTATGAAAAAAAGTAGTGTAATTTTAAAGTAAAAAAAAGCATAGTTTTATAAGTGTTTTGAAGTGAGAATACGAAATTTTAATACCAGAGTGAGTTAACAATGAATGAAAAAAAGTAGTGTAATTTTTAAAGTAAAAAAAAGCATAGTTTTAGATATCTTTTGAAGTGAGAATACGAAATTTTAATACCAGAGTGAGTTAACAATGAATGAAAAAAAGTAGTGTAATTTTTAAAGTAAAAAAAAGCATAGTTTTAGATATCTTTTTAAGTGAGAATACGAAATTTTAATACCAGAGTGAGTTAACAATGAATGAAAAAAAGTAGTGTAATTTTTAAAGTAAAAAAAAGCATAGTTTTAGATATCTTTTGAAGTGAGAATACGAAATTTTAATACCAGAGTGAGTTAACAATGTATGAAAAAAAGTAGTGTAATTTTTAAAGTAAAAAAAAGCATAGTTTTATAAGTGTTTTGAAGTGAGAATACGAAATTTTAATACCAGAGTGAGTTAACAATGAATGAAAAAAAGTAGTGTAATTTTTAAAGTAAAAAAAGCATAGTTTTAGATATCTTTTGAAGTGAGAATACGAAATTTTAATACCAGAGTGAGTTAACAATGAATGAAAAAAAGTAGTGTAATTTTTAAAGTAAAAAAAGCATAGTTTTATAAGTGTTTTGAAGTGAGAATACGAAATTTTAATACCAGAGTGAGTTAACAATGAATGAAAAAAAGTAGTGTAATTTTTAAAGTAAAAAAAAGCATAGTTTTAGATATCTTTTGAAGTGAGAATACGAAATTTTAATACCAGAGTGAGTTAACAATGAATGAAAAAAAGTAGTGTAATTTTTAAAGTAAAAAAAAGCATAGTTTTAGATATCTTTTTAAGTGAGAATACGAAATTTTAATACCAGAGTGAGTTAACAATGAATGAAAAAAAGTAGTGTAATTTTTTAAAGTAAAAAAAAGCATAGTTTTATAAGTGTTTTGAAGTGAGAATACGAAATTTTAATACCAGAGTGAGTTAACAATGAATGAAAAAAAGTAGTGTAATTTTTAAAGTAAAAAAAGCATAGTTTTATAAGTGTTTTGAAGTGAGAATACGAAATTTTAATACCAGAGTGAGTTAACAATGAATGAAAAAAAGTAGTGTAATTTTTAAAGTAAAAAAAGCATAGTTTTAGATATCTTTTGAAGTGAGAATACGAAATTTTAATACCAGAGTGAGTTAACAATGAATGAAAAAAAGTAGTGTAATTTTTAAAGTAAAAAAAGCATAGTTTTATAAGTGTTTTGAAGTGAGAATACGAAATTTTAATACCAGAGTGAGTTAACAATGAATGAAAAAAAGTAGTGTAATTTTTAAAGTAAAAAAAAGCATAGTTTTAGATATCTTTTGAAGTGAGAATACGAAATTTTAATACCAGAGTGAGTTAACAATGAATGAAAAAAAGTAGTGTAATTTTTAAAGTAAAAAAAAGCATAGTTTTAGATATCTTTTTAAGTGAGAATACGAAATTTTAATACCAGAGTGAGTTAACAATGAATGAAAAAAAGTAGTGTAATTTTTAAAGTAAAAAAAAGCATAGTTTTAGATATCTTTTGAAGTGAGAATACGAAATTTTAATACCAGAGTGAGTTAACAATGTATGAAAAAAAGTAGTGTAATTTTTAAAGTAAAAAAAAAGCATAGTTTTATAAGTGTTTTGAAGTGAGAATACGAAATTTTAATACCAGAGTGAGTTAACAATGAATGAAAAAAAGTAGTGTAATTTTTAAAGTAAAAAAAAGCATAGTTTTAGATATCTTTTGAAGTGAGAATACGAAATTTTAATACCAGAGTGAGTTAACAATGAATGAAAAAAAGTAGTGTAATTTTTAAAGTAAAAAAAAGCATAGTTTTATAAGTGTTTTGAAGTGAGAATACGAAATTTTAATACCAGAGTGAGTTAACAATGAATGAAAAAAAGTAGTGTAATTTTTAAAGTAAAAAAAGCATAGTTTTATAAGTGTTTTGAAGTGAGAATACGAAATTTTAATACCAGAGTGAGTTAACAATGAATGAAAAAAAGTAGTGTAATTTTTAAAGTAAAAAAAAGCATAGTTTTATAAGTGTTTTGAAGTGAGAATACGAAATTTTAATACCAGAGTGAGTTAACAATGAATGAAAAAAAGTAGTGTAATTTTTAAAGTAAAAAAAAGCATAGTTTTAGATATCTTTTGAAGTGAGAATACGAAATTTTAATACCAGAGTGAGTTAACAATGAATGAAAAAAAGTAGTGTAATTTTTAAAGTAAAAAAAAGCATAGTTTTAGATATCTTTTGAAGTGAGAATACGAAATTTTAATACCAGAGTGAGTTAACAATGTATGAAAAAAAGTAGTGTAATTTTTAAAGTAAAAAAAGCATAGTTTTATAAGTGTTTTGAAGTGAGAATACGAAATTTTAATACCAGAGTGAGTTAACAATGAATGAAAAAAAGTAGTGTAATTTTTAAAGTAAAAAAAGCATAGTTTTATAAGTGTTTTGAAGTGAGAATACGAAATTTTAATACCAGAGTGAGTTAACAATGAATGAAAAAAAGTAGTGTAATTTTTAAAGTAAAAAAGCATAGTTTTATAAGTGTTTTGAAGTGAGAATACGAAATTTTAATACCAGAGTGAGTTAACAATGAATGAAAAAAAGTAGTGTAATTTTTAAAGTAAAAAAAAGCATAGTTTTAGATATCTTTTGAAGTGAGAATACGAAATTTTAATACCAGAGTGAGTTAACAATGAATGAAAAAAAGTAGTGTAATTTTTAAAGTAAAAAAAAGCATAGTTTTAGATATCTTTTGAAGTGAGAATACGAAATTTTAATACCAGAGTGAGTTAACAATGTATGAAAAAAAGTAGTGTAATTTTTAAAGTAAAAAAAAGCATAGTTTTAGATATCTTTTGAAGTGAGAATACGAAATTTTAATACCAGAGTGAGTTAACAATGAATGAAAAAAAAGTAGTGTAATTTTTAAAGTAAAAAAAAGCATAGTTTTAGATATCTTTTGAAGTGAGAATACGAAATTTTAATACCAGAGTGAGTTAACAATGAATGAAAAAAAGTAGTGTAATTTTTAAAGTAAAAAAAAGCATAGTTTTAGATATCTTTTGAAGTGAAAATACGAAATTTTAATACCAGAGTGAGTTAACAATGAATGAAAAAAAGTAGTGTAATTTTTAAAGTAAAAAAAGCATAGTTTTAGATATCTTTTGAAGTGAGAATACGAAATTTTAATACCAGAGTGAGTTAACAATGTATGAAAAAAAGTAGTGTAATTTTTAAAGTAAAAAAAAGCATAGTTTTAGATATCTTTTGAAGTGAGAATACGAAATTTTAATACCAGAGTGAGTTAACAATGAATGAAAAAAAGTAGTGTAATTTTTAAAGTAAAAAAAAGCATAGTTTTAGATATCTTTTGAAGTGAGAATACGAAATTTTAATACCAGAGTGAGTTAACAATGAATGAAAAAAAGTAGTGTAATTTTTAAAGTAAAAAAAAGCATAGTTTTAGATATCTTTTGAAGTGAGAATACGAAATTTTAATACCAGAGTGAGTTAACAATGAATGAAAAAAAGTAGTGTAATTTTTAAAGTAAAAAAAAGCATAGTTTTAGATATCTTTTGAAGTGAGAATACGAAATTTTAATACCAGAGTGAGTTAACAATGAATGAAAAAAAGTAGTGTAATTTTTAAAGTAAAAAAAAGCATAGTTTTAGATATCTTTTGAAGTGAAAATACGAAATTTTAATACCAGAGTGAGTTAACAATGAATGAAAAAAAGTAGTGTAATTTTTAAAGTAAAAAAAGCATAGTTTTAGATATCTTTTGAAGTGAGAATACGAAATTTTAATACCAGAGTGAGTTAACAATGAATGAAAAAAAGTAGTGTAATTTTTAAAGTAAAAAAAAGCATAGTTTTAGATATCTTTGAAGTGAGAATACGAAATTTTAATACCAGAGTGAGTTAACAATGAATGAAAAAAAGTAGTGTAATTTTTAAAGTAAAAAAAAGCATAGTTTTAGATATCTTTTGAAGTGAGAATACGAAATTTTAATACCAGAGTGAGTTAACAATGAATGAAAAAAAGTAGTGTAATTTTTAAAGTAAAAAAAAGCATAGTTTTAGATATCTTTTGAAGTGAGAATACGAAATTTTAATACCAGAGTGAGTTAACAATGTATGAAAAAAAGTAGTGTAATTTTTAAAGTAAAAAAAAGCATAGTTTTATAAGTGTTTTGAAGTGAGAATACGAAATTTTAATACCAGAGTGAGTTAACAATGAATGAAAAAAAGTAGTGTAATTTTTAAAGTAAAAAAAAGCATAGTTTTAGATATCTTTTTGAAGTGAGAATACGAAATTTTAATACCAGAGTGAGTTAACAATGAATGAAAAAAAGTAGTGTAATTTTTAAAGTAAAAAAAAGCATAGTTTTAGATATCTTTTGAAGTGAGAATACGAAATTTTAATACCAGAGTGAGTTAACAATGTATGAAAAAAAGTAGTGTAATTTTTAAAGTAAAAAAAAGCATAGTTTTATAAGTGTTTTGAAGTGAGAATACGAAATTTTAATACCAGAGTGAGTTAACAATGAATGAAAAAAAGTAGTGTAATTTTTAAAGTAAAAAAAGCATAGTTTTAGATATCTTTTGAAGTGAGAATACGAAATTTTAATACCAGAGTGAGTTAACAATGAATGAAAAAAAAGTAGTGTAATTTTTAAAGTAAAAAAAGCATAGTTTTATAAGTGTTTTGAAGTGAGAATACGAAATTTTAATACCAGAGTGAGTTAACAATGAATGAAAAAAAGTAGTGTAATTTTTAAAGTAAAAAAAGCATAGTTTTATAAGTGTTTTGAAGTGAGAATACGAAATTTTAATACCAGAGTGAGTTAACAATGAATGAAAAAAAGTAGTGTAATTTTTAAAGTAAAAAAAAGCATAGTTTTAGATATCTTTTGAAGTGAGAATACGAAATTTTAATACCAGAGTGAGTTAACAATGAATGAAAAAAAGTAGTGTAATTTTTAAAGTAAAAAAAAAGCATAGTTTTAGATATCTTTTGAAGTGAGAATACGAAATTTTAATACCAGAGTGAGTTAACAATGAATGAAAAAAAGTAGTGTAATTTTTAAAGTAAAAAAAGCATAGTTTTATAAGTGTTTTGAAGTGAGAATACGAAATTTTAATACCAGAGTGAGTTAACAATGAATGAAAAAAAGTAGTGTAATTTTTAAAGTAAAAAAAGCATAGTTTTATAAGTGTTTTGAAGTGAGAATACGAAATTTTAATACCAGAGTGAGTTAACAATGAATGAAAAAAAGTAGTGTAATTTTTAAAGTAAAAAAAAAGCATAGTTTTAGATATCTTTTGAAGTGAGAATACGAAATTTTAATACCAGAGTGAGTTAACAATGAATGAAAAAAAGTAGTGTAATTTTTAAAGTAAAAAAAAGCATAGTTTTAGATATCTTTTGAAGTGAGAATACGAAATTTTAATACCAGAGTGAGTTAACAATGAATGAAAAAAAGTAGTGTAATTTTTAAAGTAAAAAAAGCATAGTTTTAGATATCTTTTGAAGTGAAAATACGAAATTTTAATACCAGAGTGAGTTAACAATGAATGAAAAAAAAGTAGTGTAATTTTTAAAGTAAAAAAAAGCATAGTTTTAGATATCTTTTGAAGTGAAAATACGAAATTTTAATACCAGAGTGAGTTAACAATGAATGAAAAAAAGTAGTGTAATTTTTAAAGTAAAAAAAGCATAGTTTTAGATATCTTTTGAAGTGAGAATACGAAATTTTAATACCAGAGTGAGTTAACAATGAATGAAAAAAAGTAGTGTAATTTTTAAAGTAAAAAAAAGCATAGTTTTTAGATATCTTTTGAAGTGAGAATACGAAATTTTAATACCAGAGTGAGTTAACAATGAATGAAAAAAAGTAGTGTAATTTTTAAAGTAAAAAAAGCATAGTTTTATAAGTGTTTTGAAGTGAGAATACGAAATTTTAATACCAGAGTGAGTTAACAATGAATGAAAAAAAGTAGTGTAATTTTTAAAGTAAAAAAAGCATAGTTTTAGATATCTTTTGAAGTGAGAATACGAAATTTTAATACCAGAGTGAGTTAACAATGAATGAAAAAAAGTAGTGTAATTTTTAAAGTAAAAAAAAGCATAGTTTTAGATATCTTTTGAAGTGAGAATACGAAATTTTAATACCAGAGTGAGTTAACAATGAATGAAAAAAAGTAGTGTAATTTTTAAAGTAAAAAAAAGC
>CAMPDV010005496.1:0-25554 GCA_946699065.1 Loxodes magnus
TGTATTTGAAAGTTTTAAGAACTAGAAGTTTAAAAGAATGATAAGATTTCTAAGAAAAGTGAATAAGAAAAGCAAGTAAAAGAGTCTGAAGATCAGTTTATGTATTTGAAAGTTTTAAGAACTAGAAGTTTAAAAGAATGATAAGATTTCTAAGAAAAGTGAATAAGAAAAGCAAGTAAAAGAGTCTGAAGATCAGTTTATGTATTTGAAAGTTTTAAGAACTAGAAGTTTAAAAGAATGATAGGATTTCTAAGAAAAGTGAATAAGAAAAGCAAGTAAAAGAGTCTGAAGATCAGTTTATGTATTTGAAAGTTTTAAGAACTAGAAGTTTA
Organism: Loxodes magnus; assembly: GCA_946699065.1. Lineage (NCBI taxonomy): Eukaryota > Ciliophora > Karyorelictea > Loxodida > Loxodidae > Loxodes > Loxodes magnus. The sequence continues at coordinate 333 of CAMPDV010005496.1, forward strand.
AAAGAATGATAAGATTTCTAAGAAAAGTGAATAAGAAAAGCAAGTAAAAGAGTCTGAAGATCAGTTTATGTATTTGAAAGTTTTAAGAACTAGAAGTTTAAAAGAATGATAGGATTTCTAAGAAAAGTGAATAAGAAAAGCAAGTAAAAGAGTCTGAAGATCAGTTTATGTATTTGAAAGTTTTAAGAACTAGAAGTTTAAAAAAATGATTAGATTTCTAAGAAAAGTGAATAAGAAAAGCAAGTAAAAGAGTCTGAAGATCAGTTTATGTATTTGAAAGTTTTAAGAACTATATAAGATTTCTAAGAAAAGTGAATAAGAAAAGCAAGTAAAAGAGTCTGAAGATCAGTTTATGTATTTGAAAGTTTTAAGAACTAGACGTTTAAATGAATTATAAGATTTCTAAGAAAAGTGAATAAGAAAAGCAAGTAAAAGAGTCTGAAGATCAGTTTATGTATTTGAAAGTTTTAAGAACTAGAAGTTTAAAAGAATGATAAGATTTCTAAGAAAAGTGAATAAGAAAAGCAAGTAAAAGAGTCTGAAGATCAGTTTATGTATTTGAAAGTTTTAAGAACTAGAAGTTTAAAAAAATGATGAGATTTCTAAGAAAAGTGAATAAGAAATGCAAGTAAAAGAGTCTGAAGATCAGTTTATGTATTTGAAAGTTTTAAGAACTAGAAGTTTAAAAGAATGATAAATTTCTAAGAAAAGTGAATAAGAAATGCAAGTAAAAGAGTCTGAAGAGCAGTTTATGTATTTGAAAGTTTTAAGAACTAGAAGTTTAAAAGAATGATAGGATTTCTAAGAAAAGTGAATAAGAAAAGCAAGTAAAAGAGTCTGAAGATCAGTTTATGTATTTGAAAGTTTTAAGAACTAGAAGTTTAAAAGAATGATAGGATTTCTAAGAAAAGTGAATAAGAAAAGCAAGTAAAAGAGTCTGAAGATCAGTTTATGTATTTGAAAGTTTTAAGAACTAGAAGTTTAAAAGAATGATAGGATTTCTAAGAAAAGTGAATAAGAAAAGCAAGTAAAAGAGTCTGAAGATCAGTTTATGTATTTGAAAGTTTTAAGAACTAGATAAGATGTCTAAGAAAAGTTAATAAGAAAAGCAAGTAAAAGAGTCGGAAGATCAGTTTATGTATTTGAAAGTTTTAAGAACTAGAAGTTTAAAAAAATGATAAGATTTCTAAGAAAAGTGAATAAGAAAAGCAAGTAAAAGAGTCTGAAGATCAGTTTATGTATTTGAAAGTTTTAAGAACTAGAAGTTTAAAAGAATGATAAGATTTCTAAGAAAAGTGAATAAGAAAAGCAAGTAAAAGAGTCTGAAGATCAGTTTATGTATTTGAAAGTTTTAAGAACTAGAAGTTTAAAAGAATGATAAATTTCTAAGAAAAGTGAATAAGAAATGCAAGTAAAAGAGTCTGAAGAGCAGTTTATGTATTTGAAAGTTTTAAGAACTAGAAGTTTAAAAGAATGATAGGATTTCTAAGAAAAGTGAATAAGAAAAGCAAGTAAAAGAGTCTGAAGATCAGTTTATGTATTTGAAAGTTTTAAGAACTAGAAGTTTAAAAGAATGATAAGATTTCTAAGAAAAGTGAATAAGAAAAGCAAGTAAAAGAGTCTGAAGATCAGTTTATGTATTTGAAAGTTTTAAGAACTAGATAAGATTTCTAAGAAAAGTGAATAAGAAAAGCAAGTAAAAGAGTCTGAAGATCAGTTTATGTATTTGAAAGTTTTAAGAACTAGAAGTTTAAAAAAATGATGAGATTTCTAAGAAAAGTGAATAAGAAAAGCAAGTAAAAGAGTCTGAAGATCAGTTTATGTATTTGAAAGTTTTAAGAACTAGAAGTTTAAAAGAATGATAAGATTTCTAAGAAAAGTGAATAAGAAAAGCAAGTAAAAGAGTCTGAAGATCAGTTTATGTATTTGAAAGTTTTAAGAATAGAAGTTTAAAAGAATGATAAGATTTTTAAGAAAAGTGAATAAGAAAAGCAAGTAAAAGAGTCTGAAGAACAGTTTATGTATTTGAAAGTTTTAAGAACTAGAAGTTTAAAAAAATGATAAGATTTCTAAGAAAAGTGAATAAGAAAAGCAAGTAAAAGAGTCTGAAGATCAGTTTATGTATTTGAAAGTTTTAAGAACTAGAAGTTTAAAAGAATGATAAGATTTCTAAGAAAAGTGAATAAGAAAAGCAAGTAAAAGAGTCTGAAGATCAGTTTATGTATTTGAAAGTTTTAAGAACTAGAAGTTTAAAAGAATGATAAGATTTCTAAGAAAAGTGAATAAGAAAAGCAAGTAAAAGAGTCTGAAGATCAGTTTATGTATTTGAAAGTTTTAAGAACTAGAAGTTTAAAAAAATGATGAGATTTCTAAGAAAAGTGAATAAGAAATGCAAGTAAAAGAGTCTGAAGATCAGTTTATGTATTTGAAAGTTTTAAGAACTAGAAGTTTAAAAGAATGATAAATTTCTAAGAAAAGTGAATAAGAAATGCAAGTAAAAGAGTCTGAAGAGCAGTTTATGTATTTGAAAGTTTTAAGAACTAGAAGTTTAAAAGAATGATAAATTTCTAAGAAAAGTGAATAAGAAAAGCAAGTAAAAGAGTCTGAAGATCAGTTTATGTATTTGAAAGTTTTAAGAACTAGAAGTTTAAAAGAATGATAGGATTTCTAAGAAAAGTGAATAAGAAAAGCAAGTAAAAGAGTCTGAAGATCAGTTTATGTATTTGAAAGTTTTAAGAACTAGAAGTTTAAATGAATTATAAGATTTCTAAGAAAAGTGAATAAGAAAAGCAAGTAAAAGAGTCTGAAGATCAGTTTATGTATTTGAAAGTTTTAAGAATTAGATAAGATTTCTAAGAAAAGTGAATAAGAAAAGCAAGTAAAAGAGTCTGAAGATCAGTTTATGTATTTGAAAGTTTTAAGAACTAGAAGTTTAAAAGAATGATAAATTTCTAAGAAAAGTGAATAAGAAATGCAAGTAAAAGAGTCTGAAGAGCAGTTTATGTATTTGAAAGTTTTAAGAACTAGAAGTTTAAAAGAATGATAGGATTTCTAAGAAAAGTGAATAAGAAAAGCAAGTAAAAGAGTCTGAAGATCAGTTTATGTATTTGAAAGTTTTAAGAACTAGAAGTTTAAAAGAATGATAAGATTTCTAAGAAAAGTGAATAAGAAAAGCAAGTAAAAGAGTCTGAAGATCAGTTTATGTATTTGAAAGTTTTAAGAACTAGAAGTTTAAAAAAATGATGAGATTTCTAAGAAAAGTGAATAAGAAATGCAAGTAAAAGAGTCTGAAGATCAGTTTATGTATTTGAAAGTTTTAAGAACTAGAAGTTTAAAAGAATGATAAATTTCTAAGAAAAGTGAATAAGAAAAGCAAGTAAAAGAGTCTGAAGAGCAGTTTATGTATTTGAAAGTTTTAAGAACTAGAAGTTTAAAAGAATGATAAGATTTCTAAGAAAAGTGAATAAGAAAAGCAAGTAAAAGAGTCTGAAGATCAGTTTATGTATTTGAAAGTTTTAAGAACTAGAAGTTTAAAAGAATGATAGGATTTCTAAGAAAAGTGAATAAGAAAAGCAAGTAAAAGAGTCTGAAGATCAGTTTATGTATTTGAAAGTTTTAAGAACTAGAAGTTTAAAAGAATGATAAGATTTCTAAGAAAAGTGAATAAGAAAAGCAAGTAAAAGAGTCTGAAGATCAGTTTATGTATTTGAAAGTTTTAAGAATTAGATAAGATTTCTAAGAAAAGTGAATAAGAAAAGCAAGTAAAAGAGTCTGAAGATCAGTTTATGTATTTGAAAGTTTTAAGAACTAGAAGTTTAAAAGAATGATAGGATTTCTAAGAAAAGTGAATAAGAAAAGCAAGTAAAAGAGTCTGAAGATCAGTTTATGTATTTGAAAGTTTTAAGAACTAGAAGTTTAAAAGAATGATAAGATTTCTAAGAAAAGTGAATAAGAAAAGCAAGTAAAAGAGTCTGAAGATCAGTTTATGTATTTGAAAGTTTTAAGAATAGAAGTTTAAAAGAATGATAAGATTTTTAAGAAAAGTGAATAAGAAAAGCAAGTAAAAGAGTCTGAAGAACAGTTTATGTATTTGAAAGTTTTAAGAACTAGAAGTTTAAAAGAATGATAAATTTCTAAGAAAAGTGAATAAGAAAAGCAAGTAAAAGAGTCTGAAGAGCAGTTTATGTATTTGAAAGTTTTAAGAACTAGAAGTTTAAAAGAATGATAAGATTTCTAAGAAAAGTGAATAAGAAAAGCAAGTAAAAGAGTCTGAAGATCAGTTTATGTATTTGAAAGTTTTAAGAACTAGAAGTTTAAAAGAATGATAAGATTTCTAAGAAAAGTGAATAAGAAAAGCAAGTAAAAGAGTCTGAAGATCAGTTTATGTATTTGAAAGTTTTAAGAACTAGAAGTTTAAAAGAATGATAGGATTTCTAAGAAAAGTGAATAAGAAAAGCAAGTAAAAGAGTCTGAAGATCAGTTTATGTATTTGAAAGTTTTAAGAACTAGAAGTTTAAAAGAATGATAAGATTTCTAAGAAAAGTGAATAAGAAAAGCAAGTAAAAGAGTCTGAAGATCAGTTTATGTATTTGAAAGTTTTAAGAACTAGAAGTTTAAATGAATTATAAGATTTCTAAGAAAAGTGAATAAGAAAAGCAAGTAAAAGAGTCTGAAGATCAGTTTATGTATTTGAAAGTTTTAAGAACTAGAAGTTTAAAAGAATGATAAGATTTCTAAGAAAAGTGAATAAGAAAAGCAAGTAAAAGAGTCTGAAGATCAGTTTATGTATTTGAAAGTTTTAAGAACTAGAAGTTTAAAAGAATGATAGGATTTCTAAGAAAAGTGAATAAGAAAAGCAAGTAAAAGAGTCTGAAGATCAGTTTATGTATTTGAAAGTTTTAAGAACTAGAAGTTTAAAAGAATGATAGGATTTCTAAGAAAAGTGAATAAGAAAAGCAAGTAAAAGAGTCTGAAGATCAGTTTATGTATTTGAAAGTTTTAAGAACTAGAAGTTTAAAAAAATGATAAGATTTCTAAGAAAAGTGAATAAGAAAAGCAAGTAAAAGAGTCTGAAGATCAGTTTATGTATTTGAAAGTTTTAAGAATTAGATAAGATTTCTAAGAAAAGTGAATAAGAAAAGCAAGTAAAAGAGTCTGAAGATCAGTTTATGTATTTGAAAGTTTTAAGAACTAGAAGTTTAAAAGAATGATAAGATTTCTAAGAAAAGTGAATAAGAAAAGCAAGTAAAAGAGTCTGAAGATCAGTTTATGTATTTGAAAGTTTTAAGAACTAGAAGTTTAAAAGAATGATAAGATTTCTAAGAAAAGTGAATAAGAAAAGCAAGTAAAAGAGTCTGAAGATCAGTTTATGTATTTGAAAGTTTTAAGAACTAGAAGTTTAAAAGAATGATAAGATTTCTAAGAAAAGTGAATAAGAAAAGCAAGTAAAAGAGTCTGAAGATCAGTTTATGTATTTGAAAGTTTTAAGAACTAGAAGTTTAAAAAAATGATGAGATTTCTAAGAAAAGTGAATAAGAAATGCAAGTAAAAGAGTCTGAAGATCAGTTTATGTATTTGAAAGTTTTAAGAACTAGAAGTTTAAATGAATTATAAGATTTCTAAGAAAAGTGAATAAGAAATGCAAGTAAAAGAGTCTGAAGAGCAGTTTATGTATTTGAAAGTTTTAAGAACTAGAAGTTTAAAAGAATGATAAGATTTCTAAGAAAAGTGAATAAGAAAAGCAAGTAAAAGAGTCTGAAGATCAGTTTATGTATTTGAAAGTTTTAAGAACTAGAAGTTTAAAAGAATGATAAGATTTCTAAGAAAAGTGAATAAGAAAAGCAAGTAAAAGAGTCTGAAGATCAGTTTATGTATTTGAAAGTTTTAAGAACTAGAAGTTTAAAAGAATGATAAGATTTCTAAGAAAAGTGAATAAGAAAAGCAAGTAAAAGAGTCTGAAGATCAGTTTATGTATTTGAAAGTTTTAAGAACTATATAAGATTTCTAAGAAAAGTGAATAAGAAAAGCAAGTAAAAGAGTCTGAAGATCAGTTTATGTATTTGAAAGTTTTAAGAACTAGATAAGATTTCTAAGAAAAGTTAATAAGAAAAGCAAGTAAAAGAGTCGGAAGATCAGTTTATGTATTTGAAAGTTTTAAGAACTAGAAGTTTAAAAGAATGATAAGATTTCTAAGAAAAGTGAATAAGAAAAGCAAGTAAAAGAGTCTGAAGATCAGTTTATGTATTTGAAAGTTTTAAGAATAGAAGTTTAAAAGAATGATAAGATTTTTAAGAAAAGTGAATAAGAAAAGCAAGTAAAAGAGTCTGAAGAACAGTTTATGTATTTGAAAGTTTTAAGAACTAGAAGTTTAAAAAAATGATAAGATTTCTAAGAAAAGTGAATAAGAAAAGTAAGTAAAAGAGTCTGAAGATCAGTTTATGTATTTGAAAGTTTTAAGAACTAGATAAGATTTCTAAGAAAAGTGAATAAGAAAAGCAAGTAAAAGAGTCTGAAGATCAGTTTATGTATTTGAAAGTTTTAAGAACTAGAAGTTTAAATGAATTATAAGATTTCTAAGAAAAGTGAATAAGAAAAGCAAGTAAAAGAGTCTGAAGATCAGTTTATGTATTTGAAAGTTTTAAGAATTAGATAAGATTTCTAAGAAAAGTGAATAAGAAAAGCAAGTAAAAGAGTCTGAAGATCAGTTTATGTATTTGAAAGTTTTAAGAACTAGAAGTTTAAAAAAATGATGAGATTTCTAAGAAAAGTGAATAAGAAATGCAAGTAAAAGAGTCTGAAGATCAGTTTATGTATTTGAAAGTTTTAAGAACTAGAAGTTTAAAAAAATGATGAGATTTCGTAGAAAAGTGAATAAGAAATGCAAGTAAAAGAGTCTGAAGATCAGTTTATGTATTTGAAAGTTTTAAGAACTAGAAGTTTAAAAGAATGATAGGATTTCTAAGAAAAGTGAATAAGAAATGCAAGTAAAAGAGTCTGAAGAGCAGTTTATGTATTTGAAAGTTTTAAGAACTAGAAGTTTAAAAAAATGATAAGATTTCTAAGAAAAGTGAATAAGAAAAGCAAGTAAAAGAGTCTGAAGATCAGTTTATGTATTTGAAAGTTTTAAGAACTAGAAGTTTAAATGAATTATAAGATTTCTAAGAAAAGTGAATAAGAAAAGCAAGTAAAAGAGTCTGAAGATCAGTTTATGTATTTGAAAGTTTTAAGAACTAGAAGTTTAAAAAAATGATGAGATTTCTAAGAAAAGTGAATAAGAAATGCAAGTAAAAGAGTCTGAAGATCAGTTTATGTATTTGAAAGTTTTAAGAACTAGAAGTTTAAATGAATTATAAGATTTCTAAGAAAAGTGAATAAGAAATGCAAGTAAAAGAGTCTGAAGAGCAGTTTATGTATTTGAAAGTTTTAAGAACTAGAAGTTTAAAAGAATGATAAGATTTCTAAGAAAAGTGAATAAGAAAAGCAAGTAAAAGAGTCTGAAGATCAGTTTATGTATTTGAAAGTTTTAAGAACTAGAAGTTTAAAAGAATGATAAGATTTCTAAGAAAAGTGAATAAGAAAAGCAAGTAAAAGAGTCTGAAGATCAGTTTATGTATTTGAAAGTTTTAAGAACTATATAAGATTTCTAAGAAAAGTGAATAAGAAAAGCAAGTAAAAGAGTCTGAAGATCAGTTTATGTATTTGAAAGTTTTAAGAACTAGATAAGATTTCTAAGAAAAGTTAATAAGAAAAGCAAGTAAAAGAGTCGGAAGATCAGTTTATGTATTTGAAAGTTTTAAGAACTAGAAGTTTAAAAGAATGATAAGATTTCTAAGAAAAGTGAATAAGAAAAGCAAGTAAAAGAGTCTGAAGATCAGTTTATGTATTTGAAAGTTTTAAGAATAGAAGTTTAAAAGAATGATAAGATTTTTAAGAAAAGTGAATAAGAAAAGCAAGTAAAAGAGTCTGAAGAACAGTTTATGTATTTGAAAGTTTTAAGAACTAGAAGTTTAAAAAAATGATAAGATTTCTAAGAAAAGTGAATAAGAAAAGTAAGTAAAAGAGTCTGAAGATCAGTTTATGTATTTGAAAGTTTTAAGAACTAGATAAGATTTCTAAGAAAAGTGAATAAGAAAAGCAAGTAAAAGAGTCTGAAGATCAGTTTATGTATTTGAAAGTTTTAAGAACTAGAAGTTTAAATGAATTATAAGATTTCTAAGAAAAGTGAATAAGAAAAGCAAGTAAAAGAGTCTGAAGATCAGTTTATGTATTTGAAAGTTTTAAGAATTAGATAAGATTTCTAAGAAAAGTGAATAAGAAAAGCAAGTAAAAGAGTCTGAAGATCAGTTTATGTATTTGAAAGTTTTAAGAACTAGAAGTTTAAAAAAATGATGAGATTTCTAAGAAAAGTGAATAAGAAATGCAAGTAAAAGAGTCTGAAGATCAGTTTATGTATTTGAAAGTTTTAAGAACTAGAAGTTTAAAAAAATGATGAGATTTCGTAGAAAAGTGAATAAGAAATGCAAGTAAAAGAGTCTGAAGATCAGTTTATGTATTTGAAAGTTTTAAGAACTAGAAGTTTAAAAGAATGATAGGATTTCTAAGAAAAGTGAATAAGAAATGCAAGTAAAAGAGTCTGAAGAGCAGTTTATGTATTTGAAAGTTTTAAGAACTAGAAGTTTAAAAAAATGATAAGATTTCTAAGAAAAGTGAATAAGAAAAGCAAGTAAAAGAGTCTGAAGATCAGTTTATGTATTTGAAAGTTTTAAGAACTAGAAGTTTAAAAGAATGATAAGATTTCTAAGAAAAGTGAATAAGAAAAGCAAGTAAAAGAGTCTGAAGATCAGTTTATGTATTTGAAAGTTTTAAGAACTAGAAGTTTAAAAAAATGATAAGATTTCTAAGAAAAGTGAATAAGAAAAGCAAGTAAAAGAGTCTGAAGATCAGTTTATGTATTTGAAAGTTTTAAGAACTAGAAGTTTAAAAAAATGATAAGATTTCTAAGAAAAGTGAATAAGAAAAGCAAGTAAAAGAGTCTGAAGATCAGTTTATGTATTTGAAAGTTTTAAGAACTAGAAGTTTAAAAAAATGATAAGATTTCTAAGAAAAGTGAATAAGAAAAGCAAGTAAAAGAGTCTGAAGATCAGTTTATGTATTTGAAAGTTTTAAGAACTATATAAGATTTCTAAGAAAAGTGAATAAGAAAAGCAAGTAAAAGAGTCTGAAGAGCAGTTTATGTATTTGAAAGTTTTAAGAACTAGAAGTTTAAAAGAATGATAAGATTTCTAAGAAAAGTGAATAAGAAAAGCAAGTAAAAGAGTCTGAAGATCAGTTTATGTATTTGAAAGTTTTAAGAATAGAAGTTTAAAAGAATGATAAGATTTTTAAGAAAAGTGAATAAGAAAAGCAAGTAAAAGAGTCTGAAGAACAGTTTATGTATTTGAAAGTTTTAAGAACTAGAAGTTTAAAAAAATGATAAGATTTCTAAGAAAAGTGAATAAGAAAAGTAAGTAAAAGAGTCTGAAGATCAGTTTATGTATTTGAAAGTTTTAAGAACTAGAAGTTTAAAAGAATGATAAGATTTCTAAGAAAAGTGAATAAGAAAAGCAAGTAAAAGAGTCTGAAGATCAGTTTATGTATTTGAAAGTTTTAAGAACTAGAAGTTTAAAAAAATGATAAGATTTCTAAGAAAAGTGAATAAGAAAAGCAAGTAAAAGAGTCTGAAGATCAGTTTATGTATTTGAAAGTTTTAAGAACTAGAAGTTTAAAAGAATGATAAGATTTCTAAGAAAAGTGAATAAGAAAAGCAAGTAAAAGAGTCTGAAGATCAGTTTATGTATTTGAAAGTTTTAAGAACTAGAAGTTTAAAAGAATGATAAGATTTCTAAGAAAAGTGAATAAGAAAAGCAAGTAAAAGAGTCTGAAGATCAGTTTATGTATTTGAAAGTTTTAAGAACTAGAAGTTTAAAAGAATGATAAGATTTCTAAGAAAAGTGAATAAGAAAAGCAAGTAAAAGAGTCTGAAGATCAGTTTATGTATTTGAAAGTTTTAAGAACTAGAAGTTTAAAAGAATGATAAGATTTCTAAGAAAAGTGAATAAGAAAAGCAAGTAAAAGAGTCTGAAGATCAGTTTATGTATTTGAAAGTTTTAAGAACTAGAAGTTTAAAAGAATGATAGGATTTCTAAGAAAAGTGAATAAGAAAAGCAAGTAAAAGAGTCTGAAGATCAGTTTATGTATTTGAAAGATTTAAGAATTAGATAAGATTTCTAAGAAAAGTGAATAAGAAAAGCAAGTAAAAGAGTCTGAAGATCAGTTTATGTATTTGAAAGTTTTAAGAACTAGAAGTTTAAAAGAATGATAGGATTTCTAAGAAAAGTGAATAAGAAAAGCAAGTAAAAGAGTCTGAAGATCAGTTTATGTATTTGAAAGTTTTAAGAACTAGAAGTTTAAAAGAATGATAGGATTTCTAAGAAAAGTGAATAAGAAAAGCAAGTAAAAGAGTCTGAAGATCAGTTTATGTATTTGAAAGTTTTAAGAACTAGAAGTTTAAATGAATTATAAGATTTCTAAGAAAAGTGAATAAGAAAAGCAAGTAAAAGAGTCTGAAGATCAGTTTATGTATTTGAAAGTTTTAAGAATTAGATAAGATTTCTAAGAAAAGTGAATAAGAAAAGCAAGTAAAAGAGTCTGAAGATCAGTTTATGTATTTGAAAGTTTTAAGAACTAGAAGTTTAAAAGAATGATAAGATTTCTAAGAAAAGTGAATAAGAAAAGCAAGTAAAAGAGTCTGAAGATCAGTTTATGTATTTGAAAGTTTTAAGAACTAGAAGTTTAAAAAAATGATAAGATTTCTAAGAAAAGTGAATAAGAAAAGCAAGTAAAAGAGTCTGAAGATCAGTTTATGTATTTGAAAGTTTTAAGAACTAGATAAGATTTCTAAGAAAAGTGAATAAGAAAAGCAAGTAAAAGAGTCTGAAGATCAGTTTATGTATTTGAAAGTTTTAAGAACTAGAAGTTTAAAAGAATGATAAGATTTCTAAGAAAAGTGAATAAGAAAAGCAAGTAAAAGAGTCTGAAGATCAGTTTATGTATTTGAAAGTTTTAAGAATTAGATAAGATTTCTAAGAAAAGTGAATAAGAAAAGCAAGTAAAAGAGTCTGAAGATCAGTTTATGTATTTGAAAGTTTTAAGAACTAGAAGTTTAAAAAAATGATAAGATTTCTAAGAAAAGTGAATAAGAAAAGCAAGTAAAAGAGTCTGAAGATCAGTTTATGTATTTGAAAGTTTTAAGAACTATATAAGATTTCTAAGAAAAGTGAATAAGAAAAGCAAGTAAAAGAGTCTGAAGATCAGTTTATGTATTTGAAAGTTTTAAGAACTAGAAGTTTAAAAAAATGATAAGATTTCTAAGAAAAGTGAATAAGAAAAGCAAGTAAAAGAGTCTGAAGATCAGTTTATGTATTTGAAAGTTTTAAGAATAGAAGTTTAAAAGAATGATAAGATTTTTAAGAAAAGTGAATAAGAAAAGCAAGTAAAAGAGTCTGAAGAACAGTTTATGTATTTGAAAGTTTTAAGAACTAGAAGTTTAAAAAAATGATAAGATTTCTAAGAAAAGTGAATAAGAAAAGTAAGTAAAAGAGTCTGAAGATCAGTTTATGTATTTGAAAGTTTTAAGAACTAGAAGTTTAAAAGAATGATAAGATTTCTAAGAAAAGTGAATAAGAAAAGCAAGTAAAAGAGTCTGAAGATCAGTTTATGTATTTGAAAGTTTTAAGAACTAGAAGTTTAAAAGAATGATAAGATTTCTAAGAAAAGTGAATAAGAAAAGCAAGTAAAAGAGTCTGAAGATCAGTTTATGTATTTGAAAGTTTTAAGAACTAGAAGTTTAAAAGAATGATAAGATTTCTAAGAAAAGTGAATAAGAAAAGCAAGTAAAAGAGTCTGAAGATCAGTTTATGTATTTGAAAGTTTTAAGAACTAGAAGTTTAAAAGAATGATAAGATTTCTAAGAAAAGTGAATAAGAAAAGCAAGTAAAAGAGTCTGAAGATCAGTTTATGTATTTGAAAGTTTTAAGAACTAGAAGTTTAAAAGAATGATAGGATTTCTAAGAAAAGTGAATAAGAAAAGCAAGTAAAAGAGTCTGAAGATCAGTTTATGTATTTGAAAGTTTTAAGAACTAGAAGTTTAAAAGAATGATAGGATTTCTAAGAAAAGTGAATAAGAAAAGCAAGTAAAAGAGTCTGAAGATCAGTTTATGTATTTGAAAGTTTTAAGAACTAGATAAGATTTCTAAGAAAAGTGAATAAGAAAAGCAAGTAAAAGAGTCTGAAGATCAGTTTATGTATTTGAAAGTTTTAAGAACTAGAAGTTTAAAAGAATGATAGGATTTCTAAGAAAAGTGAATAAGAAAAGCAAGTAAAAGAGTCTGAAGATCAGTTTATGTATTTGAAAGTTTTAAGAACTAGAAGTTTAAAAGAATGATAGGATTTCTAAGAAAAGTGAATAAGAAAAGCAAGTAAAAGAGTCTGAAGATCAGTTTATGTATTTGAAAGTTTTAAGAACTAGATAAGATTTCTAAGAAAAGTGAATAAGAAAAGCAAGTAAAAGAGTCTGAAGATCAGTTTATGTATTTGAAAGTTTTAAGAACTAGAAGTTTAAAAGAATGATAGGATTTCTAAGAAAAGTGAATAAGAAAAGCAAGTAAAAGAGTCTGAAGATCAGTTTATGTATTTGAAAGTTTTAAGAACTAGAAGTTTAAATGAATTATAAGATTTCTAAGAAAAGTGAATAAGAAAAGCAAGTAAAAGAGTCTGAAGATCAGTTTATGTATTTGAAAGTTTTAAGAATTAGATAAGATTTCTAAGAAAAGTGAATAAGAAAAGCAAGTAAAAGAGTCTGAAGATCAGTTTATGTATTTGAAAGTTTTAAGAACTAGAAGTTTAAAAGAATGATAAGATTTCTAAGAAAAGTGAATAAGAAAAGCAAGTAAAAGAGTCTGAAGATCAGTTTATGTATTTGAAAGTTTTAAGAACTAGAAGTTTAAAAAAATGATAAGATTTCTAAGAAAAGTGAATAAGAAAAGCAAGTAAAAGAGTCTGAAGATCAGTTTATGTATTTGAAAGTTTTAAGAACTAGATAAGATTTCTAAGAAAAGTGAATAAGAAAAGCAAGTAAAAGAGTCTGAAGATCAGTTTATGTATTTGAAAGTTTTAAGAACTAGAAGTTTAAAAGAATGATAAGATTTCTAAGAAAAGTGAATAAGAAAAGCAAGTAAAAGAGTCTGAAGATCAGTTTATGTATTTGAAAGTTTTAAGAATTAGATAAGATTTCTAAGAAAAGTGAATAAGAAAAGCAAGTAAAAGAGTCTGAAGATCAGTTTATGTATTTGAAAGTTTTAAGAACTAGAAGTTTAAAAAAATGATAAGATTTCTAAGAAAAGTGAATAAGAAAAGCAAGTAAAAGAGTCTGAAGATCAGTTTATGTATTTGAAAGTTTTAAGAACTATATAAGATTTCTAAGAAAAGTGAATAAGAAAAGCAAGTAAAAGAGTCTGAAGATCAGTTTATGTATTTGAAAGTTTTAAGAACTAGAAGTTTAAAAAAATGATAAGATTTCTAAGAAAAGTGAATAAGAAAAGCAAGTAAAAGAGTCTGAAGATCAGTTTATGTATTTGAAAGTTTTAAGAATAGAAGTTTAAAAGAATGATAAGATTTTTAAGAAAAGTGAATAAGAAAAGCAAGTAAAAGAGTCTGAAGAACAGTTTATGTATTTGAAAGTTTTAAGAACTAGAAGTTTAAAAAAATGATAAGATTTCTAAGAAAAGTGAATAAGAAAAGTAAGTAAAAGAGTCTGAAGATCAGTTTATGTATTTGAAAGTTTTAAGAACTAGAAGTTTAAAAGAATGATAAGATTTCTAAGAAAAGTGAATAAGAAAAGCAAGTAAAAGAGTCTGAAGATCAGTTTATGTATTTGAAAGTTTTAAGAACTAGAAGTTTAAAAGAATGATAAGATTTCTAAGAAAAGTGAATAAGAAAAGCAAGTAAAAGAGTCTGAAGATCAGTTTATGTATTTGAAAGTTTTAAGAACTAGAAGTTTAAAAGAATGATAAGATTTCTAAGAAAAGTGAATAAGAAAAGCAAGTAAAAGAGTCTGAAGATCAGTTTATGTATTTGAAAGTTTTAAGAACTAGAAGTTTAAAAGAATGATAAGATTTCTAAGAAAAGTGAATAAGAAAAGCAAGTAAAAGAGTCTGAAGATCAGTTTATGTATTTGAAAGTTTTAAGAACTAGAAGTTTAAAAGAATGATAGGATTTCTAAGAAAAGTGAATAAGAAAAGCAAGTAAAAGAGTCTGAAGATCAGTTTATGTATTTGAAAGTTTTAAGAACTAGAAGTTTAAAAGAATGATAGGATTTCTAAGAAAAGTGAATAAGAAAAGCAAGTAAAAGAGTCTGAAGATCAGTTTATGTATTTGAAAGTTTTAAGAACTAGATAAGATTTCTAAGAAAAGTGAATAAGAAAAGCAAGTAAAAGAGTCTGAAGATCAGTTTATGTATTTGAAAGTTTTAAGAACTAGATAAGATTTCTAAGAAAAGTGAATAAGAAAAGCAAGTAAAAGAGTCTGAAGATCAGTTTATGTATTTGAAAGTTTTAAGAACTAGAAGTTTAAAAGAATGATAAGATTTCTAAGAAAAGTGAATAAGAAAAGCAAGTAAAAGAGTCTGAAGATCAGTTTATGTATTTGAAAGTTTTAAGAACTAGAAGTTTAAAAGAATGATAAGATTTCTAAGAAAAGTGAATAAGAAAAGCAAGTAAAAGAGTCTGAAGATCAGTTTATGTATTTGAAAGTTTTAAGAACTAGAAGTTTAAAAAAATGATAAGATTTCTAAGAAAAGTGAATAAGAAAAGCAAGTAAAAGAGTCTGAAGATCAGTTTATGTATTTGAAAGTTTTAAGAACTAGAAGTTTAAAAAAATGATAAGATTTCTAAGAAAAGTGAATAAGAAAAGCAAGTAAAAGAGTCTGAAGATCAGTTTATGTATTTGAAAGTTTTAAGAACTAGAAGTTTAAAAAAATGATAAGATTTCTAAGAAAAGTGAATAAGAAAAGCAAGTAAAAGAGTCTGAAGATCAGTTTATGTATTTGAAAGTTTTAAGAACTATATAAGATTTCTAAGAAAAGTGAATAAGAAAAGCAAGTAAAAGAGTCTGAAGAGCAGTTTATGTATTTGAAAGTTTTAAGAACTAGAAGTTTAAAAGAATGATAAGATTTCTAAGAAAAGTGAATAAGAAAAGCAAGTAAAAGAGTCTGAAGATCAGTTTATGTATTTGAAAGTTTTAAGAATAGAAGTTTAAAAGAATGATAAGATTTTTAAGAAAAGTGAATAAGAAAAGCAAGTAAAAGAGTCTGAAGAACAGTTTATGTATTTGAAAGTTTTAAGAACTAGAAGTTTAAAAAAATGATAAGATTTCTAAGAAAAGTGAATAAGAAAAGTAAGTAAAAGAGTCTGAAGATCAGTTTATGTATTTGAAAGTTTTAAGAACTAGAAGTTTAAAAGAATGATAAGATTTCTAAGAAAAGTGAATAAGAAAAGCAAGTAAAAGAGTCTGAAGATCAGTTTATGTATTTGAAAGTTTTAAGAACTAGAAGTTTAAAAAAATGATAAGATTTCTAAGAAAAGTGAATAAGAAAAGCAAGTAAAAGAGTCTGAAGATCAGTTTATGTATTTGAAAGTTTTAAGAACTAGAAGTTTAAAAGAATGATAAGATTTCTAAGAAAAGTGAATAAGAAAAGCAAGTAAAAGAGTCTGAAGATCAGTTTATGTATTTGAAAGTTTTAAGAACTAGAAGTTTAAAAGAATGATAAGATTTCTAAGAAAAGTGAATAAGAAAAGCAAGTAAAAGAGTCTGAAGATCAGTTTATGTATTTGAAAGTTTTAAGAACTAGAAGTTTAAAAGAATGATAAGATTTCTAAGAAAAGTGAATAAGAAAAGCAAGTAAAAGAGTCTGAAGATCAGTTTATGTATTTGAAAGTTTTAAGAACTAGAAGTTTAAAAGAATGATAAGATTTCTAAGAAAAGTGAATAAAAAAAGCAAGTAAAAGAGTCTGAAGATCAGTTTATGTATTTGAAAGTTTTAAGAACTAGAAGTTTAAAAGAATGATAGGATTTCTAAGAAAAGTGAATAAGAAAAGCAAGTAAAAGAGTCTGAAGATCAGTTTATGTATTTGAAAGTTTTAAGAACTAGAAGTTTAAAAGAATGATAGGATTTCTAAGAAAAGTGAATAAGAAAAGCAAGTAAAAGAGTCTGAAGATCAGTTTATGTATTTGAAAGTTTTAAGAACTAGAAGTTTAAAAGAATGATAGGATTTCTAAGAAAAGTGAATAAGAAAAGCAAGTAAAAGAGTCTGAAGATCAGTTTATGTATTTGAAAGTTTTAAGAACTAGAAGTTTAAATGAATTATAAGATTTCTAAGAAAAGTGAATAAGAAAAGCAAGTAAAAGAGTCTGAAGATCAGTTTATGTATTTGAAAGTTTTAAGAATTAGATAAGATTTCTAAGAAAAGTGAATAAGAAAAGCAAGTAAAAGAGTCTGAAGATCAGTTTATGTATTTGAAAGTTTTAAGAACTAGAAGTTTAAAAGAATGATAAGATTTCTAAGAAAAGTGAATAAGAAAAGCAAGTAAAAGAGTCTGAAGATCAGTTTATGTATTTGAAAGTTTTAAGAACTAGAAGTTTAAAAAAATGATAAGATTTCTAAGAAAAGTGAATAAGAAAAGCAAGTAAAAGAGTCTGAAGATCAGTTTATGTATTTGAAAGTTTTAAGAACTAGATAAGATTTCTAAGAAAAGTGAATAAGAAAAGCAAGTAAAAGAGTCTGAAGATCAGTTTATGTATTTGAAAGTTTTAAGAACTAGAAGTTTAAAAGAATGATAAGATTTCTAAGAAAAGTGAATAAGAAAAGCAAGTAAAAGAGTCTGAAGATCAGTTTATGTATTTGAAAGTTTTAAGAATTAGATAAGATTTCTAAGAAAAGTGAATAAGAAAAGCAAGTAAAAGAGTCTGAAGATCAGTTTATGTATTTGAAAGTTTTAAGAACTAGAAGTTTAAAAGAATGATAAGATTTCTAAGAAAAGTGAATAAGAAAAGCAAGTAAAAGAGTCTGAAGATCAGTTTATGTATTTGAAAGTTTTAAGAACTATATAAGATTTCTAAGAAAAGTGAATAAGAAAAGCAAGTAAAAGAGTCTGAAGATCAGTTTATGTATTTGAAAGTTTTAAGAACTAGAAGTTTAAAAGAATGATAGGATTTCTAAGAAAAGTGAATAAGAAAAGCAAGTAAAAGAGTCTGAAGATCAGTTTATGTATTTGAAAGTTTTAAGAACTAGAAGTTTAAAAAAATGATAAGATTTCTAAGAAAAGTGAATAAGAAAAGTAAGTAAAAGAGTCTGAAGATCAGTTTATGTATTTGAAAGTTTTAAGAACTAGAAGTTTAAAAGAATGATAAGATTTCTAAGAAAAGTGAATAAGAAAAGCAAGTAAAAGAGTCTGAAGATCAGTTTATGTATTTGAAAGTTTTAAGAACTAGAAGTTTAAAAGAATGATAAGATTTCTAAGAAAAGTGAATAAGAAAAGCAAGTAAAAGAGTCTGAAGATCAGTTTATGTATTTGAAAGTTTTAAGAACTAGAAGTTTAAAAGAATGATAAGATTTCTAAGAAAAGTGAATAAGAAAAGCAAGTAAAAGAGTCTGAAGATCAGTTTATGTATTTGAAAGTTTTAAGAACTAGAAGTTTAAAAGAATGATAAGATTTCTAAGAAAAGTGAATAAGAAAAGCAAGTAAAAGAGTCTGAAGATCAGTTTATGTATTTGAAAGTTTTAAGAACTAGAAGTTTAAAAGAATGATAAGATTTCTAAGAAAAGTGAATAAGAAAAGCAAGTAAAAGAGTCTGAAGATCAGTTTATGTATTTGAAAGTTTTAAGAACTAGAAGTTTAAAAGAATGATAAGATTTCTAAGAAAAGTGAATAAAAAAAGCAAGTAAAAGAGTCTGAAGATCAGTTTATGTATTTGAAAGTTTTAAGAACTAGAAGTTTAAAAGAATGATAGGATTTCTAAGAAAAGTGAATAAGAAAAGCAAGTAAAAGAGTCTGAAGATCAGTTTATGTATTTGAAAGTTTTAAGAACTAGAAGTTTAAAAGAATGATAGGATTTCTAAGAAAAGTGAATAAGAAAAGCAAGTAAAAGAGTCTGAAGATCAGTTTATGTATTTGAAAGTTTTAAGAACTAGAAGTTTAAAAGAATGATAGGATTTCTAAGAAAAGTGAATAAGAAAAGCAAGTAAAAGAGTCTGAAGATCAGTTTATGTATTTGAAAGTTTTAAGAACTAGAAGTTTAAATGAATTATAAGATTTCTAAGAAAAGTGAATAAGAAAAGCAAGTAAAAGAGTCTGAAGATCAGTTTATGTATTTGAAAGTTTTAAGAATTAGATAAGATTTCTAAGAAAAGTGAATAAGAAAAGCAAGTAAAAGAGTCTGAAGATCAGTTTATGTATTTGAAAGTTTTAAGAACTAGAAGTTTAAAAGAATGATAAGATTTCTAAGAAAAGTGAATAAGAAAAGCAAGTAAAAGAGTCTGAAGATCAGTTTATGTATTTGAAAGTTTTAAGAATTAGATAAGATTTCTAAGAAAAGTGAATAAGAAAAGCAAGTAAAAGAGTCTGAAGATCAGTTTATGTATTTGAAAGTTTTAAGAACTAGAAGTTTAAAAGAATGATAAGATTTCTAAGAAAAGTGAATAAGAAAAGCAAGTAAAAGAGTCTGAAGATCAGTTTATGTATTTGAAAGTTTTAAGAACTATATAAGATTTCTAAGAAAAGTGAATAAGAAAAGCAAGTAAAAGAGTCTGAAGATCAGTTTATGTATTTGAAAGTTTTAAGAACTAGAAGTTTAAAAAAATGATAAGATTTCTAAGAAAAGTGAATAAGAAAAGCAAGTAAAAGAGTCTGAAGATCAGTTTATGTATTTGAAAGTTTTAAGAATAGAAGTTTAAAAGAATGATAAGATTTTTAAGAAAAGTGAATAAGAAAAGCAAGTAAAAGAGTCTGAAGAACAGTTTATGTATTTGAAAGTTTTAAGAACTAGAAGTTTAAAAAAATGATAAGATTTCTAAGAAAAGTGAATAAGAAAAGTAAGTAAAAGAGTCTGAAGATCAGTTTATGTATTTGAAAGTTTTAAGAACTAGAAGTTTAAAAGAATGATAAGATTTCTAAGAAAAGTGAATAAGAAAAGCAAGTAAAAGAGTCTGAAGATCAGTTTATGTATTTGAAAGTTTTAAGAACTAGAAGTTTAAAAGAATGATAAGATTTCTAAGAAAAGTGAATAAGAAAAGCAAGTAAAAGAGTCTGAAGATCAGTTTATGTATTTGAAAGTTTTAAGAACTAGAAGTTTAAAAGAATGATAAGATTTCTAAGAAAAGTGAATAAGAAAAGCAAGTAAAAGAGTCTGAAGATCAGTTTATGTATTTGAAAGTTTTAAGAACTAGAAGTTTAAAAGAATGATAAGATTTCTAAGAAAAGTGAATAAGAAAAGCAAGTAAAAGAGTCTGAAGATCAGTTTATGTATTTGAAAGTTTTAAGAACTAGAAGTTTAAAAGAATGATAGGATTTCTAAGAAAAGTGAATAAGAAAAGCAAGTAAAAGAGTCTGAAGATCAGTTTATGTATTTGAAAGTTTTAAGAACTAGATAAGATTTCTAAGAAAAGTGAATAAGAAAAGCAAGTAAAAGAGTCTGAAGATCAGTTTATGTATTTGAAAGTTTTAAGAACTAGATAAGATTTCTAAGAAAAGTGAATAAGAAAAGCAAGTAAAAGAGTCTGAAGATCAGTTTATGTATTTGAAAGTTTTAAGAACTAGAAGTTTAAAAGAATGATAAGATTTCTAAGAAAAGTGAATAAGAAAAGCAAGTAAAAGAGTCTGAAGATCAGTTTATGTATTTGAAAGTTTTAAGAACTATATAAGATTTCTAAGAAAAGTGAATAAGAAAAGCAAGTAAAAGAGTCTGAAGATCAGTTTATGTATTTGAAAGTTTTAAGAACTAGAAGTTTAAAAAAATGATAAGATTTCTAAGAAAAGTGAATAAGAAAAGCAAGTAAAAGAGTCTGAAGATCAGTTTATGTATTTGAAAGTTTTAAGAACTAGAAGTTTAAAAGAATGATAAATTTCTAAGAAAAGTGAATAAAAAAAGCAAGTAAAAGAGTCTGAAGAGCAGTTTATGTATTTGAAAGTTTTAAGAACTAGAAGTTTAAAAGAATGATAAGATTTCTAAGAAAAGTGAATAAGAAAAGCAAGTAAAAGAGTCTGAAGATCAGTTTATGTATTTGAAAGTTTTAAGAACTAGAAGTTTAAAAGAATGATAAGATTTCTAAGAAAAGTGAATAAGAAAAGCAAGTAAAAGAGTCAGAAGATCAGTTTATGTATTTGAAAGTTTTAAGAACTATATAAGATTTCTAAGAAAAGTGAATAAGAAATGCAAGTAAAAGAGTCTGAAGAGCAGTTTATGTATTTGAAAGTTTTAAGAACTAGAAGTTTAAAAGAATGATAGGATTTCTAAGAAAAGTGAATAAGAAAAGCAAGTAAAAGAGTCTGAAGATCAGTTTATGTATTTGAAAGTTTTAAGAATTAGATAAGATTTCTAAGAAAAGTGAATAAGAAAAGCAAGTAAAAGAGTCTGAAGATCAGTTTATGTATTTGAAAGTTTTAAGAACTAGAAGTTTAAAAGAATGATAGGATTTCTAAGAAAAGTGAATAAGAAAAGCAAGTAAAAGAGTCTGAAGATCAGTTTATGTATTTGAAAGTTTTAAGAACTAGAAGTTTAAAAGAATGATAAGATTTCTGAGAAAAGTGAATAAGAAAAGCAAGTAAAAGAGTCTGAAGAACAGTTTATGTATTTGAAAGTTTTAAGAATAGAAGTTTAAAAGAATGATAAGATTTCTAAGAAAAGTGAATAAGAAAAGCAAGTAAAAGAGTCTGAAGATCAGTTTATGTATTTGAAAGTTTTAAGAACTATATAAGATTTCTAAGAAAAGTGAATAATAAAAGCAAGTAAAAGAGTCTGAAGATCAGTTTATGTATTTGAAAGTTTTAAGAACTAGAAGTTTAAAAGAATGATAGGATTTCTAAGAAAAGTGAATAAGAAAAGCAAGTAAAAGAGTCTGAAGATCAGTTTATGTATTTGAAAGTTTTAAGAACTAGAAGTTTAAAAAAATGATAAGATTTCTAAGAAAAGTGAATAAGAAAAGAAAGTAAAAGAGTCTGAAGAACAGTTTATGTATTTGAAAGTTTTAAGAACTAGAAGTTTAAAAGAATGATAAGATTTCTAAGAAAAGTGAATAAGAAAAGCAAGTAAAAGAGTCTGAAGATCAGTTTATGTATTTGAAAGTTTTAAGAACTAGACGTTTAAAAGAATGATAAGATTTCTAAGAAAAGTGAATAAGAAAAGCAAGTAAAAGAGTCTGAAGATCAGTTTATGTATTTGAAAGTTTTAAGAACTAGAAGTTTAAAAGAATGATAAGATTTCTAAGAAAAGTGAATAAGAAAAGCAAGTAAAAGAGTCTGAAAATCAGTTTATGTATTTGAGAGTTTTAAGACTAGAAGTTTAAAAGAATGATAAGATTTCTGAGAAAAGTGAATAAGAAAAGCAAGTAAAAGAGTCTGAAAATCAGTTTATGTATTTGAAAGTTTTAAGAACTAGAAGTTTAAAAGAATGATAAGATTTCTAAGAAAAGTGAATAAGAAAAGCAAGTAAAAGAGTCTGAAGATCAGTTTATGTATTTGAAAGTTTTAAGAATAGAAGTTTAAAAGAATGATAAGATTTCTAAGAAAAGTGAATAAGAAAAGCAAGTAAAAGAGTCTGAAGATCAGTTTATGTATTTGAAAGTTTTAAGAACTAGAAGTTTAAAAGAATGATAAGATTTCTAAGAAAAGTGAATAAGAAAAGCAAGTAAAAGAGTCTGAAGATCAGTTTATGTATTTGAAAGTTTTAAGAACTAGATAAGATTTCTAAGAAAAGTGAATAAGAAAAGCAAGTAAAAGAGTCTGAAGATCAGTTTATGTATTTGAAAGTTTTAAGAACTAGAAGTTTAAAAGAATGATAAGATTTCTAAGAAAAGTGAATAAGAAAAGCAAGTAAAAGAGTCTGAAGATCAGTTTATGTATTTGAAAGTTTTAAGAACTAGAAGTTTAAAAGAATGATAAGATTTCTAAGAAAAGTGAATAAGAAAAGCAAGTAAAAGAGTCTGAAGATCAGTTTATGTATTTGAAAGTTTTAAGAATTAGATAAGATTTCTAAGAAAAGTGAATAAGAAAAGCAAGTAAAAGAGTCTGAAGATCAGTTTATGTATTTGAAAGTTTTAAGAACTAGAAGTTTAAAAAAATGATAAGATTTCTAAGAAAAGTGAATAAGAAAAGCAAGTAAAAGAGTCTGAAGATCAGTTTATGTATTTGAAAGTTTTAAGAACTATATAAGATTTCTAAGAAAAGTGAATAATAAAAGCAAGTAAAAGAGTCTGAAGAGCAGTTTATGTATTTGAAAGTTTTAAGAACTAGAAGTTTAAAAGAATGATAGGATTTCTAAGAAAAGTGAATAAGAAAAGCAAGTAAAAGAGTCTGAAGATCAGTTTATGTATTTGAAAGTTTTAAGAATTAGATAAGATTTCTAAGAAAAGTGAATAAGAAAAGCAAGTAAAAGAGTCTGAAGATCAGTTTATGTATTTGAAAGTTTTAAGAACTAGAAGTTTAAAAAAATGATAAGATTTCTAAGAAAAGTGAATAAGAAAAGCAAGTAAAAGAGTCTGAAGATCAGTTTATGTATTTGAAAGTTTTAAGAACTAGAAGTTTAAAAGAATGATAAGATTTCTAAGAAAAGTGAATAAGAAAAGCAAGTAAAAGAGTCTGAAGATCAGTTTATGTATTTGAAAGTTTTAAGAACTAGATAAGATTTCTAAGAAAAGTGAATAAGAAAAGCAAGTAAAAGAGTCTGAAGATCAGTTTATGTATTTGAAAGTTTTAAGAACTAGATAAGATTTCTAAGAAAAGTGAATAAGAAAAGCAAGTAAAAGAGTCTGAAGATCAGTTTATGTATTTGAAAGTTTTAAGAACTAGAAGTTTAAAAGAATGATAAGATTTCTAAGAAAAGTGAATAAGAAAAGCAAGTAAAAGAGTCTGAAGATCAGTTTATGTATTTGAAAGTTTTAAGAACTAGAAGTTTAAAAGAATGATAAGATTTCTAAGAAAAGTGAATAAGAAAAGCAAGTAAAAGAGTCTGAAAATCAGTTTATGTATTTGAGAGTTTTAAGACTAGAAGTTTAAAAGAATGATAAGATTTCTGAGAAAAGTGAATAAGAAAAGCAAGTAAAAGAGTCTGAAAATCAGTTTATGTATTTGAAAGTTTTAAGAACTAGAAGTTTAAAAGAATGATAAGATTTCTAAGAAAAGTGAATAAGAAAAGCAAGTAAAAGAGTCTGAAGATCAGTTTATGTATTTGAAAGTTTTAAGAACTAGAAGTTTAAAAGAATGATAAGATTTCTAAGAAAAGTGAATAAGAAAAGCAAGTAAAAGAGTCTGAAGATCAGTTTATGTATTTGAAAGTTTTAAGAACTAGAAGTTTAAAAGAATGATAAGATTTCTAAGAAAAGTGAATAAGAAAAGCAAGTAAAAGAGTCTGAAGATCAGTTTATGTATTTGAAAGTTTTAAGAACTAGATAAGATTTCTAAGAAAAGTGAATAAGAAAAGCAAGTAAAAGAGTCTGAAGATCAGTTTATGTATTTGAAAGTTTTAAGAATTAGATAAGATTTCTAAGAAAAGTGAATAAGAAAAGCAAGTAAAAGAGTCTGAAGATCAGTTTATGTATTTGAAAGTTTTAAGAACTAGAAGTTTAAAAAAATGATAAGATTTCTAAGAAAAGTGAATAAGAAAAGCAAGTAAAAGAGTCTGAAGATCAGTTTATGTATTTGAAAGTTTTAAGAACTAGAAGTTTAAAAGAATGATAAGATTTCTAAGAAAAGTGAATAAGAAAAGCAAGTAAAAGAGTCTGAAGATCAGTTTATGTATTTGAAAGTTTTAAGAATTAGATAAGATTTCTAAGAAAAGTGAATAAGAAAAGCAAGTAAAAGAGTCTGAAGATCAGTTTATGTATTTGAAAGTTTTAAGAACTAGAAGTTTAAAAGAATGATAAGATTTCTAAGAAAAGTGAATAAGAAAAGCAAGTAAAAGAGTCTGAAGATCAGTTTATGTATTTGAAAGTTTTAAGAACTATATAAGATTTCTAAGAAAAGTGAATAAGAAAAGCAAGTAAAAGAGTCTGAAGAGCAGTTTATGTATTTGAAAGTTTTAAGAACTAGAAGTTTAAAAGAATGATAAGATTTCTAAGAAAAGTGAATAAGAAAAGCAAGTAAAAGAGTCTGAAGATCAGTTTATGTATTTGAAAGTTTTAAGAACTATATAAGATTTCTAAGAAAAGTGAATAAGAAAAGCAAGTAAAAGAGTCTGAAGAGCAGTTTATGTATTTGAAAGTTTTAAGAACTAGAAGTTTAAAAAAATGATAAGATTTCTAAGAAAAGTGAATAAGAAAAGCAAGTAAAAGAGTCTGAAGATCAGTTTATGTATTTGAAAGTTTTAAGAACTAGAAGTTTAAAAGAATGATAAGATTTCTAAGAAAAGTGAATAAGAAAAGCAAGTAAAAGAGTCTGAAGATCAGTTTATGTATTTGAAAGTTTTAAGAACTAGAAGTTTAAAAAAATGATAAGATTTCTAAGAAAAGTGAATAAGAAAAGCAAGTAAAAGAGTCTGAAGATCAGTTTATGTATTTGAAAGTTTAAAAGAATGATAAGATTTTTAAGAAAAGTGAATAAGAAAAGCAAGTAAAAGAGTCTGAAGATCAGTTTATGTATTTGAAAGTTTTAAGAACTAGAAGTTTAAAAGAATGATAGGATTTCTAAGAAAAGTGAATAAGAAAAGCAAGTAAAAGAGTCTGAAGATCAGTTTATGTATTTGAAAGTTTTAAGAACTATATAAGATTTCTAAGAAAAGTGAATAAGAAAAGCAAGTAAAAGAGTCTGAAGATCAGTTTATGTATTTGAAAGTTTTAAGAACTAGAAGTTTAAAAAAATGATGAGATTTCTAAGAAAAGTGAATAAGAAAAGCAAGTAAAAGAGTCTGAAGAACAGTTTAA
>CAMPDV010005497.1:0-24373 GCA_946699065.1 Loxodes magnus
ACTTCACTTTTCTTAGAAATCTTATCTCTCTTTCTCATTTTCTATTATCACTTTCAATTACCTAACTCTGACTCTTTTACTTCTTTTCTACTTCACTTTTCTTAGAAATCTTATCTCTCTTTCTCATTTTCTATTATCACTTTCAATTACCTAACTCTGACTCTTTTACTTGCTTTTCTAATTCACTTTTCTTAGAAATCTTATCTCTCTTTCTCATATTCTATTATCACTTTCAATTACCTAACTCTGACTCTTTTAATTCTTTTCTACTTCACTTTTCTTAGAAATCTTATCTCTCTTTCTCATTTTCTATTATTACTTTCAATTACCTAACTCTGACTCTTTTAATTCTTTTCTACTTCACTTTTCTTAGAAATCTTATCTCTCTTTCTCATATTCTATTATCACTTTCAATTACCTAACTCATTCTCTTTTAATTCTTTTCTACTTCACTTTTCTTAGAAATCTTATCTCTCTTTCTCATTTTCTATTATTACTTTCAATTACCTAACTCTTAATCTTTTACTTCTTTTCTACTTCACTTTTCTTAGAAATCTTATCTCTCTTTCTCATATTATATCATCACTTTCAATTACCTAACTCAGTCTCTTTTAATTCTTTTCTAATTCACTTTTCTTAGAAATCTTATCTCTCTTTCTCATTTTCTATTATCACTTTCAATTACCGAACTCATTCTCTTTTACTTGCTTTTCTACTTCACTTTTCTTAGAAATCTTATCTCTCTTTCTCATTTTCCATTATCACTTTCAATTACCTAACTCAGTCTCTTTTAATTCTTTTCTAATTCACTTTTCTTAGAAATCTTATCTCTCTTTCTCATTTTCTATTATCACTTTCAATTACCGAACTCATTCTCTTTTACTTGCTTTTCTACTTCACTTTTCTTAGAAATCTTATCTCTCTTTCTCATTTTCTATTATTACTTTCAGTTACCTAACTCTGACTCTTTTACTTGCTTTTCTAATTCACTTTTCTTAGAAATCTTATCTCTCTTTCTCATTTTCTATTATCACTTTCAATTACCTAACTCTGACTCTTTTACTTGCTTTTCTAATTCACTTTTCTTAGAAATCTTATCTCTCTTTCTCATTTTCTATTATTACTTTCAGTTACCTAACTCAGTCTCTTTTACTTGCTTTTCTAATTCACTTTTCTTAGAAATCTTATCTCTCTTTCTCATTTTCTATTATCACTTTCAATTACCTAACTCTGACTCTTTTAATTCTTTTCTAATTCACTTTTCTTAGAAATCTTATCTCTCTTTCTCATTTTCTATTATCACTTTCAATTACCTAACTCTGAATCTTTTAATTCTTTTCTACTTCACTTTTATTAGAAATCTTATCTCTCTTTCTCATTTTCTATTATTACTTTCAGTTACCTAACTCTGAATCTTTTGCTTCTTTTCTAATTCACTTTTCTTAGAAATCTTATCTCTCTTTCTCATTTTCTATTATTACTGTCAATTACCTAACTCTGACTCCTTTACTTGCTTTTCTACTTCACTTTTCTTAGAAATCTTATCTCTCTTTCTCATTTTCTATTATCACTTTCAATTACCTAACTCTGACTCCTTTACTTGCTTTTCTACTTCACTTTTCTTGGAAATCTTATCTCTCTTTCTCATTTTCTATTATTACTGTCAATTACCTAACTCAGACTCTTTTACTTGCTTTTCTAATTCACTTATCATAGAAATCTTATCTCTCTTTCTCATTTTCTATTATGACTTTCAGTTACCTAGCTCTGACTCTTTTAATTCTTTTCTACTTCACTTTTCATAGAAATCTTATCTCTCTTTCTCATTTTCTATTATTACTTTCAGTTACCTAACTCTGACTCTTTTACTTGCTTTTCTACTTCACTTTTCTTAGAAATCTTATCTCTCTTTCTCATTTTCTATTATTATTTTCAATTACCTAGCTCTGACTCTTTTAATTCTTTTCTAATTCACTTTTCTTAGAAATTTTATCTCTCTTTCTCATTTTCTATTATGACTTTCAGTTACCTAACTCAGTCTCTTTTACTTGCTTTTCTACTTCACTTTTCTTAGAAATCTTATCTCTCTTTCTCATTTTCTATTATTATTTTCAATTACCTAACTCAGACTCTTTTACTTCCTTTTCTAATTCACTTTTCTTAGAAATCTTATCTCTCTTTCTCATTTTCTATTATCACTTTCAATTACCTAACTCATTCTCTTTTAATTCTTTTCTAATTCACTTTTCTTAGAAATTTTATCTCTCTTTCTCATTTTCTATTATTACTTTCAATTACCTAACTCAGTCTCTTTTACTTGCTTTTCTACTTCACTTTTCTTAGAAATCTTATCTCTCTTTCTCATTTTCTATTATCACTTTCAATTACCTAACTCTGACTCTTTTACTTGCTTTTCTACTTCACTTTTCATAGAAATCTTATCTCTCTTTCTCATTTTCTATTATCACTTTCAATTACCTAACTCATTCTCTTTTAATTCTTTTCTAATTCACTTTTCTTAGAAATTTTATCTCTCTTTCTCATTTTCTATTATTACTGTCAATTACCTAACTCTGAATCTTTTTCTTGCTTTTCTACTTCACTTTTCTTAGAAATCTTATCTCTCTTTCTCATTTTCTATTATCACTTTCAATTACCTAACTCATTCTCTTTTAATTCTTTTCTAATTCACTTTTCTTAGAAATTTTATCTCTCTTTCTCATTTTCTATTATTACTTTCAATTACCTAACTCAGTCTCTTTTACTTGCTTTTCTACTTCACTTTTCTTAGAAATCTTATCTCTCTTTCTCATTTTCTATTATCACTTTCAATTACCTAACTCTGACTCTTTTAATTCTTTTCTACTTCACTTTTCTTAGAAATCTTATCTCTCTTTCTCATATTCTATTATCACTTTCAATTACCTAACTCATTCTCTTTTAATTCTTTTCTACTTCACTTTTCTTAGAAATCTTATCTCTCTTTCTCATTTTCTATTATTACTTTCAATTACCTAACTCAGTCTCTTTTACTTGCTTTTCTACTTCACTTTTCTTAGAAATCTTATCTCTCTTTCTCATTTTCTATTATCACTTTCAATTACCTAACTCTGACTCTTTTACTTCTTTTCTACTTCACTTTTCTTAGAAATCTTATCTCTCTTTCTCATTTTCTATTATCACTTTCAATTACCTAACTCTGACTCTTTTAATTCTTTTCTACTTCACTTTTCTTAGAAATCTTATCTCTCTTTCTCATTTTCTATTATCACTTTCAATTACCTAACTCTGACTCTTTTAATTCTTTTCTAATTCACTTTTCTTAGAAATCTTATCTCTCTTTCTCATTTTCTATTATTACTTTCAGTTACCTAACTCTGAATCTTTTACTTCTTTTCTACTTCACTTTTCTTAGAAATCTTATCTCTCTTTCTCATTTTCTATTATCACTTTCAATTACCTAACTCTGACTCTTTTACTTGCTTTTCTAATTCACTTTTCTTAGAAATCTTATCTCTCTTTCTCATATTCTATTATCACTTTCAATTACCTAACTCTGACTCTTTTAATTCTTTTCTACTTCACTTTTCTTAGAAATCTTATCTCTCTTTCTCATTTTCTATTATTACTTTCAATTACCTAACTCTGAATCTTTTTCTTGCTTTTCTACTTCACTTTTCTTAGAAATCTTATCTCTCTTTCTCATTTTCTATTATTACTTTCAGTTACCTAACTCAGTCTCTTTTACTTGCTTTTCTACTTCACTTTTCTTAGAAATCTTATCTCTCTTTCTCATTTTCTATTATTACTTTCAGTTACCTAACTCTGACTCTTTTACTTCTTTTCTACTTCACTTTTCTTAGAAATCTTATCTCTCTTTCTCATTTTCTATTATCACTTTCAATTACCTAACTCTGACTCTTTTACTTGCTTTTCTAATTCACTTTTCTTAGAAATCTTATCTCTCTTTCTCATTTTCTATTATTACTTTCAGTTACCTAACTCAGTCTCTTTTACTTGCTTTTCTAATTCACTTTTCTTAGAAATCTTATCTCTCTTTCTCATTTTCTATTATTACTTTCAATTACCTAACTCTGACTCTTTTAATTCTTTTCTACTTCACTTTTCTTAGAAATCTTATCTCTCTTTCTCATTTTCTATTATCACTTTCAATTACCTAACTCTGACTCTTTTACTTCTTTTCTACTTCACTTTTCTTAGAAATCTTATCTCTCTTTCTCATTTTCTATTATCACTTTCAATTACCTAACTCTGACTCTTTTACTTGCTTTTCTAATTCACTTTTCTTAGAAATCTTATCTCTCTTTCTCATATTCTATTATCACTTTCAATTACCTAACTCTGACTCTTTTAATTCTTTTCTACTTCACTTTTCTTAGAAATCTTATCTCTCTTTCTCATTTTCTATTATTACTTTCAATTACCTAACTCTGACTCTTTTAATTCTTTTCTACTTCACTTTTCTTAGAAATCTTATCTCTCTTTCTCATATTCTATTATCACTTTCAATTACCTAACTCATTCTCTTTTAATTCTTTTCTACTTCACTTTTCTTAGAAATCTTATCTCTCTTTCTCATTTTCTATTATTACTTTCAATTACCTAACTCTTAATCTTTTACTTCTTTTCTACTTCACTTTTCTTAGAAATCTTATCTCTCTTTCTCATATTATATCATCACTTTCAATTACCTAACTCAGTCTCTTTTAATTCTTTTCTAATTCACTTTTCTTAGAAATCTTATCTCTCTTTCTCATTTTCTATTATCACTTTCAATTACCGAACTCATTCTCTTTTACTTGCTTTTCTACTTCACTTTTCTTAGAAATCTTATCTCTCTTTCTCATTTTCTATTATCACTTTCAATTACCTAACTCAGTCTCTTTTAATTCTTTTCTAATTCACTTTTCTTAGAAATCTTATCTCTCTTTCTCATTTTCTATTATCACTTTCAATTACCTAACTCTGACTCTTTTAATTCTTTTCTACTTCACTTTTCTTAGAAATCTTATCTCTCTTTCTCATTTTCTATTATCACTTTCAATTACCTAACTCTGACTCTTTTAATTCTTTTCTAATTCACTTTTCTTAGAAATCTTATCTCTCTTTCTCATTTTCTATTATTACTTTCAGTTACCTAACTCTGAATCTTTTACTTCTTTTCTACTTCACTTTTCTTAGAAATCTTATCTCTCTTTCTCATTTTCTATTATCACTTTCAATTACCTAACTCTGACTCTTTTACTTGCTTTTCTAATTCACTTTTCTTAGAAATCTTATCTCTCTTTCTCATATTCTATTATCACTTTCAATTACCTAACTCTGACTCTTTTAATTCTTTTCTACTTCACTTTTCTTAGAAATCTTATCTCTCTTTCTCATTTTCTATTATTACTTTCAATTACCTAACTCTGAATCTTTTTCTTGCTTTTCTACTTCACTTTTCTTAGAAATCTTATCTCTCTTTCTCATTTTCTATTATTACTTTCAGTTACCTAACTCAGTCTCTTTTATTTGCTTTTCTACTTCACTTTTCTTAGAAATCTTATCTCTCTTTCTCATTTTCTATTATTACTTTCAGTTACCTAACTCTGACTCTTTTACTTCTTTTCTACTTCACTTTTCTTAGAAATCTTATCTCTCTTTCTCATTTTCTATTATCACTTTCAATTACCTAACTCTGACTCTTTTACTTGCTTTTCTAATTCACTTTTCTTAGAAATCTTATCTCTCTTTCTCATTTTCTATTATTACTTTCAGTTACCTAACTCAGTCTCTTTTACTTGCTTTTCTAA
Organism: Loxodes magnus; assembly: GCA_946699065.1. Classification (NCBI taxonomy): domain Eukaryota; phylum Ciliophora; class Karyorelictea; order Loxodida; family Loxodidae; genus Loxodes; species Loxodes magnus. The sequence continues at coordinate 5,817 of CAMPDV010005497.1, forward strand.
TTCACTTTTCTTAGAAATCTTATCTCTCTTTCTCATTTTCTATTATTACTTTCAATTACCTAACTCTGACTCTTTTAATTCTTTTCTACTTCACTTTTCTTAGAAATCTTATCTCTCTTTCTCATTTTCTATTATCACTTTCAATTACCTAACTCTGACTCTTTTACTTCTTTTCTACTTCACTTTTCTTAGAAATCTTATCTCTCTTTCTCATTTTCTATTATCACTTTCAATTACCTAACTCTGACTCTTTTACTTGCTTTTCTAATTCACTTTTCTTAGAAATCTTATCTCTCTTTCTCATATTCTATTATCACTTTCAATTACCTAACTCTGACTCTTTTAATTCTTTTCTACTTCACTTTTCTTAGAAATCTTATCTCTCTTTCTCATTTTCTATTATTACTTTCAATTACCTAACTCTGACTCTTTTAATTCTTTTCTACTTCACTTTTCTTAGAAATCTTATCTCTCTTTCTCATATTCTATTATCACTTTCAATTACCTAACTCATTCTCTTTTAATTCTTTTCTACTTCACTTTTCTTAGAAATCTTATCTCTCTTTCTCATTTTCTATTATTACTTTCAATTACCTAACTCTTAATCTTTTACTTCTTTTCTACTTCACTTTTCTTAGAAATCTTATCTCTCTTTCTCATATTATATCATCACTTTCAATTACCTAACTCAGTCTCTTTTAATTCTTTTCTAATTCACTTTTCTTAGAAATCTTATCTCTCTTTCTCATTTTCTATTATCACTTTCAATTACCGAACTCATTCTCTTTTACTTGCTTTTCTACTTCACTTTTCTTAGAAATCTTATCTCTCTTTCTCATTTTCCATTATCACTTTCAATTACCTAACTCAGTCTCTTTTAATTCTTTTCTAATTCACTTTTCTTAGAAATCTTATCTCTCTTTCTCATTTTCTATTATCACTTTCAATTACCTAACTCTGACTCTTTTAATTCTTTTCTAATTCACTTTTCTTAGAAATCTTATCTCTCTTTCTCATTTTCTATTATTACTTTCAGTTACCTAACTCTGAATCTTTTACTTCTTTTCTACTTCACTTTTCTTAGAAATCTTATCTCTCTTTCTCATTTTCTATTATCACTTTCAATTACCGAACTCATTCTCTTTTACTTGCTTTTCTAATTCACTTTTCTTAGAAATCTTATCTCTCTTTCTCATATTCTATTATCACTTTCAATTACCTAACTCTGACTCTTTTAATTCTTTTCTACTTCACTTTTCTTAGAAATCTTATCTCTCTTTCTCATTTTCTATTATTACTTTCAATTACCTAACTCTGAATCTTTTTCTTGCTTTTCTACTTCACTTTTCTTAGAAATCTTATCTCTCTTTCTCATTTTCTATTATTACTTTCAGTTACCTAACTCAGTCTCTTTTATTTGCTTTTCTACTTCACTTTTCTTAGAAATCTTATCTCTCTTTCTCATTTTCTATTATTACTTTCAGTTACCTAACTCTGACTCTTTTACTTCTTTTCTACTTCACTTTTCTTAGAAATCTTATCTCTCTTTCTCATTTTCTATTATCACTTTCAATTACCTAACTCTGACTCTTTTACTTGCTTTTCTAATTCACTTTTCTTAGAAATCTTATCTCTCTTTCTCATTTTCTATTATTACTTTCAGTTACCTAACTCAGTCTCTTTTACTTGCTTTTCTAATTCACTTTTCTTAGAAATCTTATCTCTCTTTCTCATTTTCTATTATTACTTTCAATTACCTAACTCTGACTCTTTTAATTCTTTTCTACTTCACTTTTCTTAGAAATCTTATCTCTCTTTCTCATTTTCTATTATCACTTTCAATTACCTAACTCTGACTCTTTTACTTCTTTTCTACTTCACTTTTCTTAGAAATCTTATCTCTCTTTCTCATTTTCTATTATCACTTTCAATTACCTAACTCTGACTCTTTTACTTGCTTTTCTAATTCACTTTTCTTAGAAATCTTATCTCTCTTTCTCATATTCTATTATCACTTTCAATTACCTAACTCTGACTCTTTTAATTCTTTTCTACTTCACTTTTCTTAGAAATCTTATCTCTCTTTCTCATTTTCTATTATTACTTTCAATTACCTAACTCTGACTCTTTTAATTCTTTTCTACTTCACTTTTCTTAGAAATCTTATCTCTCTTTCTCATATTCTATTATCACTTTCAATTACCTAACTCATTCTCTTTTAATTCTTTTCTACTTCACTTTTCTTAGAAATCTTATCTCTCTTTCTCATTTTCTATTATTACTTTCAATTACCTAACTCTTAATCTTTTACTTCTTTTCTACTTCACTTTTCTTAGAAATCTTATCTCTCTTTCTCATATTATATCATCACTTTCAATTACCTAACTCAGTCTCTTTTAATTCTTTTCTAATTCACTTTTCTTAGAAATCTTATCTCTCTTTCTCATTTTCTATTATCACTTTCAATTACCGAACTCATTCTCTTTTACTTGCTTTTCTACTTCACTTTTCTTAGAAATCTTATCTCTCTTTCTCATTTTCCATTATCACTTTCAATTACCTAACTCAGTCTCTTTTAATTCTTTTCTAATTCACTTTTCTTAGAAATCTTATCTCTCTTTCTCATTTTCTATTATCACTTTCAATTACCGAACTCATTCTCTTTTACTTGCTTTTCTACTTCACTTTTCTTAGAAATCTTATCTCTCTTTCTCATTTTCTATTATTACTTTCAGTTACCTAACTCTGACTCTTTTACTTGCTTTTCTAATTCACTTTTCTTAGAAATCTTATCTCTCTTTCTCATTTTCTATTATCACTTTCAATTACCTAACTCTGACTCTTTTACTTGCTTTTCTAATTCACTTTTCTTAGAAATCTTATCTCTCTTTCTCATTTTCTATTATTACTTTCAGTTACCTAACTCAGTCTCTTTTACTTGCTTTTCTAATTCACTTTTCTTAGAAATCTTATCTCTCTTTCTCATTTTCTATTATCACTTTCAATTACCTAACTCTGACTCTTTTAATTCTTTTCTAATTCACTTTTCTTAGAAATCTTATCTCTCTTTCTCATTTTCTATTATCACTTTCAATTACCTAACTCTGAATCTTTTAATTCTTTTCTACTTCACTTTTATTAGAAATCTTATCTCTCTTTCTCATTTTCTATTATTACTTTCAGTTACCTAACTCTGAATCTTTTGCTTCTTTTCTAATTCACTTTTCTTAGAAATCTTATCTCTCTTTCTCATTTTCTATTATTACTGTCAATTACCTAACTCTGACTCCTTTACTTGCTTTTCTACTTCACTTTTCTTAGAAATCTTATCTCTCTTTCTCATTTTCTATTATCACTTTCAATTACCTAATTCAGTCTCTTTTAATTCTTTTCTAATTCACTTTTCTTAGAAATCTTATCTCTCTTTCTCATTTTCTATTATCACTTTCAATTACCTAACTCTGAATCTTTTAATTCTTTTCTACTTCACTTTTCTTAGAAATCTTATCTCTCTTTCTCATTTTCTATTATTACTTTCAATTACCTAACTCTGACTCTTTTAATTCTTTTCTACTTCACTTTTCTTAGAAATCTTATCTCTCTTTCTCATATTCTATTATCACTTTCAATTACCTAACTCAGACTCTTTTTCTTGCTTTTCTACTTCACTTTTCTTAGAAATCTTATCTCTCTTTCTCATTTTCTATTATTACTTTCAGTTACCTAACTCAGTCTCTTTTACTTGCTTTTCTAATTCACTTTTCTTAGAAATCTTATCTCTCTTTCTCATTTTCTATTATTACTTTCAATTACCTAACTCTGACTCTTTTACTTCTTTTCTAATTCACTTTTCTTAGAAATCTTATCTCTCTTTCTCATATTATATTATCACTTTCAATTACCTAACTCTGAATCTTTTAATTCTTTTCTACTTCACTTTTCTTAGAAATCTTATCTCTCTTTCTCATTTTCTATTATTACTTTCAATTACCTAACTCTGACTCTTTTAATTCTTTTCTACTTCACTTTTCTTAGAAATCTTATCTCTCTTTCTCATTTTCTATTATCACTTTCAATTACCTAACTCAGACTCTTTTTCTTGCTTTTCTACTTCACTTTTCTTAGAAATCTTATCTCTCTTTCTCATTTTCTATTATTACTTTCAGTTACCTAACTCAGTCTCTTTTACTTGCTTTTCTAATTCACTTTTCTTAGAAATCTTATCTCTCTTTCTCATTTTCTATTATTACTTTCAATTACCTAACTCTGAATCTTTTTCTTGCTTTTCTACTTCACTTTTCTTAGAAATCTTATCTCTCTTTCTCATTTTCTATTATTACTTTCAGTTACCTAACTCAGTCTCTTTTACTTGCTTTTCTACTTCACTTTTCTTAGAAATCTTATCTCTCTTTCTCATTTTCTATTATTACTTTCAGTTACCTAACTCTGACTCTTTTAATTCTTTTCTACTTCACTTTTCATAGAAATCTTATCTCTCTTTCTCATTTTCTATTATTACTGTCAATTACCTAACTCTGACTCTTTTACTTGCTTTTCTAATTTACTTTTCTTAGAAATCTTATCTCTCTTTCTCATATTCTATCATCACTTTCAATTACCTAACTCAGTCTCTTTTAATTCTTTTCTAATTCACTTTTCTTAGAAATCTTATCTCTCTTTCTCATTTTCTATTATCACTTTCAATTACCTTACTCTGAATCTTTTAATTCTTTTCTACTTCACTTTTCTTAGAAATCTTATCTCTCTTTCTCATATTATATTATCACTTTCAATTACCTAACTCTGAATCTTTTAATTCTTTTCTACTTCACTTTTCTTAGAAATCTTATCTCTCTTTCTCATTTTCTATTATCACTTTCAATTACCGAACTCATTCTCTTTTACTTGCTTTTCTACTTCACTTTTCTTAGAAATCTTATCTCTCTTTCTCATTTTCTATTATTACTTTCAGTTACCTAACTCTGACTCTTTTACTTGCTTTTCTAATTCACTTTTCTTAGAAATCTTATCTCTCTTTCTCATTTTCTATTATCACTTTCAATTACCTAACTCTGACTCTTTTACTTGCTTTTCTAATTCACTTTTCTTAGAAATCTTATCTCTCTTTCTCATTTTCTATTATTACTTTCAGTTACCTAACTCAGTCTCTTTTACTTGCTTTTCTAATTCACTTTTCTTAGAAATCTTATCTCTCTTTCTCATTTTCTATTATCACTTTCAATTACCTAACTCTGACTCTTTTAATTCTTTTCTACTTCACTTTTCTTAGAAATCTTATCTCTCTTTCTCATTTTCTATTATTACTGTCAATTACCTAACTCAGACTCTTTTTTTGCTTTTCTACTTCACTTTTATTTGAAATCTTATCTCTCTTTCTCATTTTCTATTATTACTTTCAATTACCTAACTCAGACTCTTTTACTTGTTTTTCTACTTCACTTTTCTTAGAAATCTTATCTCTCTTTCTCATTTTCTATTATTACTTTCAGTTACCTAACTCAGTCTCTTTTACTTGCTTTTCTACTTCACTTTTCTTAGAAATCTTATCTCTCTTTCTCATTTTCTATTATCACTTTCAATTACCTAATTCAGTCTCTTTTAATTCTTTTCTAATTCACTTTTCTTAGAAATCTTATCTCTCTTTCTCATATTATATTATCACTTTCAATTACCTAACTCTGACTCTTTTACTTGCTTTTCTACTTCACTTTTCTTAGAAATCTTATCTCTCTTTCTCATTTTCTATTATCACTTTCAGTTACCTAACTCTGACTCTTTTACTTCTTTTCTACTTCACTTTTCTTAGAAATCTTATCTCTCTTTCTCATTTTCTATTATTACTTTCAATTACCTAACTCAGACTCTTTTACTTGTTTTTCTACTTCACTTTTCTTAGAAATCTTATCTCTCTTTCTCATTTTCTATTATTACTTTCAATTACCTAACTCAGACTCTTTTACTTGTTTTTCTACTTCACTTTTATTAGAAATCTTATCTCTCTTTCTCATTTTCTATTATTACTTTCAGTTACCTAACTCTGAATCTTTTGCTTCTTTTCTAATTCACTTTTCTTAGAAATCTTATCTCTCTTTCTCATTTTCTATTATTACTGTCAATTACCTAACTCTGACTCTTTTACTTGCTTTTCTACTTCACTTTTCTTAGAAATCTTATCTCTCTTTCTCATTTTCTATTATCACTTTCAATTACCTAACTCAGACTCTTTTACTTGCTTTTCTACTTCACTTTTATTTGAAATCTTATCTCTCTTTCTCATTTTCTATTATTACTTTCAATTACCTAACTCAGACTCTTTTACTTGTTTTTCTACTTCACTTTTATTAGAAATCTTATCTCTCTTTCTCATTTTCTATTATTACTTTCAGTTACCTAACTCTGAATCTTTTGCTTCTTTTCTAATTCACTTTTCTTAGAAATCTTATCTCTCTTTCTCATTTTCTATTATTACTGTCAATTACCTAACTCTGACTCCTTTACTTGCTTTTCTACTTCACTTTTCTTAGAAATTTTATCTCTCTTTCTCATTTTCTATTATCACTTTCAATTACCTAATTCAGTCTCTTTTAATTCTTTTCTAATTCACTTTTCTTAGAAATCTTATCTCTCTTTCTCATATTATATTATCACTTTCAATTACCTAACTCTGAATCTTTTAATTCTTTTCTACTTCACTTTTCTTAGAAATCTTATCTCTCTTTCTCATTTTCTATTATTACTTTCAATTACCTAACTCTGACTCTTTTAATTCTTTTCTACTTCACTTTTCTTAGAAATCTTATCTCTCTTTCTCATTTTCTATTATCACTTTCAATTACCTAACTCAGACTCTTTTTCTTGCTTTTCTACTTCACTTTTCTTAGAAATCTTATCTCTCTTTCTCATTTTCTATTATTACTTTCAGTTACCTAACTCTGACTCCTTTACTTGCTTTTCTAATTCACTTTTCTTAGAAATCTTATCTCTCTTTCTCATTTTCTATTATTACTTTCAATTACCTAACTCTGAATCTTTTTCTTGCTTTTCTACTTCACTTTTCTTAGAAATCTTATCTCTCTTTCTCATTTTCTATTATCACTTTCAATTACCTAACTCTGACTCTTTTACTTGCTTTTCTACTTCACTTTTCATAGAAATCTTATCTCTCTTTCTCATTTTCTATTATTACTTTCAGTTACCTAACTCTGACTCTTTTACTTGCTTTTCTACTTCACTTTTCTTAGAAATCTTATCTCTCTTTCTCATTTTCTATTATTACTGTCAATTACCTAACTCTGACTCTTTTACTTGCTTTTCTAATTTACTTTTCTTAGAAATCTTATCTCTCTTTCTCATTTTCTATTATGACTTTCAGTTACCTAACTCAGTCTCTTTTACTTGCTTTTCTACTTCACTTTTATTAGAAATCTTATCTCTCTTTCTCATTTTCTATTATTACTTTCAGTTACCTAACTCTGACTCTTTTACTTGCTTTTCTAATTCACTTTTCTTAGAAATCTTATCTCTCTTTCTCATTTTCTATTATTACTTTCAATTACCTAACTCTGACTCTTTTACTTGCTTTTCTACTTCACTTTTCTTAGAAATCTTATCTCTCTTTCTCATTTTCTATTATGACTTTCAGTTACCTAACTCAGTCTCTTTTACTTGCTTTTCTACTTCACTTTTCATAGAAATCTTATCTCTCTTTCTCATTTTCTATTATTACTGTCAATTACCTAACTCTGACTCTTTTACTTGCTTTTCTAATTTACTTTTCTTAGAAATCTTATCTCTCTTTCTCATTTTCTATTATGACTTTCAGTTACCTAACTCAGTCTCTTTTACTTGCTTTTCTACTTCACTTTTATTAGAAATCTTATCTCTCTTTCTCATTTTCTATTATTACTTTCAGTTACCTAACTCTGACTCTTTTACTTGCTTTTCTAATTCACTTTTCTTAGAAATCTTATCTCTCTTTCTCATTTTCTATTATTACTTTCAATTACCTAACTCTGACTCTTTTACTTGCTTTTCTACTTCACTTTTCTTAGAAATCTTATCTCTCTTTCTCATTTTCTATTATGACTTTCAGTTACCTAACTCAGTCTCTTTTACTTGCTTTTCTACTTCACTTTTCTTAGAAATCTTATCTCTCTTTCTCATTTTCTATTATTATTTTCAATTACCTAACTCAGACTCTTTTACTTCCTTTTCTAATTCACTTTTCTTAGAAATCTTATCTCTCTTTCTCATTTTCTATTATCACTTTCAATTACCTAACTCATTCTCTTTTAATTCTTTTCTAATTCACTTTTCTTAGAAATTTTATCTCTCTTTCTCATTTTCTATTATTACTTTCAGTTACCTAACTCTGACTCTTTTACTTGCTTTTCTAATTCACTTTTCTTAGAAATCTTATCTCTCTTTCTCATTTTCTATTATTACTTTCAGTTACCTAACTCTGACTCTTTTACTTGCTTTTCTAATTCACTTTTCTTAGAAATCTTATCTCTCTTTCTCATATTCTATTATTACTTTCAGTTACCTAACTCTGACTCTTTTACTTCTTTTCTACTTCACTTTTCTTAGAAATCTTATCTCTCTTTCTCATTTTCTATTATCACTTTCAATTACCTAACTCTGACTCTTTTACTTGCTTTTCTAATTCACTTTTCTTAGAAATCTTATCTCTCTTTCTCATTTTCTATTATTACTTTCAGTTACCTAACTCAGTCTCTTTTACTTGCTTTTCTACTTCACTTTTCTTAGAAATCTTATCTCTCTTTCTCATTTTCTATTATTACTTTCAATTACCTAACTCTGACTCTTTTACTTCTTTTCTACTTCACTTTTCTTAGAAATCTTATCTCTCTTTCTCATTTTCTATTATCACTTTCAATTACCTAACTCTGACTCTTTTACTTGCTTTTCTAATTCACTTTTCTTAGAAATCTTATCTCTCTTTCTCATTTTCTATTATTACTTTCAGTTACCTAACTCAGTCTCTTTTACTTGCTTTTCTACTTCACTTTTCTTAGAAATCTTATCTCTCTTTCTCATTTTCTATTATTACTTTCAATTACCTAACTCTGACTCTTTTAATTCTTTTCTACTTCACTTTTCTTAGAAATCTTATCTCTCTTTCTCATATTCTATTATCACTTTCAATTACCTAACTCATTCTCTTTTAATTCTTTTCTAATTCACTTTTCTTAGAAATCTTATCTCTCTTTCTCATTTTCTATTATTACTTTCAATTACCTAACTTTTAATCTTTTACTTCTTTTCTACTTCACTTTTCTTAGAAATCTTATCTCTCTTTCTCATATTATATCATCACTTTCAATTACCTAACTCAGTCTCTTTTAATTCTTTTCTAATTCACTTTTCTTAGAAATCTTATCTCTCTTTCTCATTTTCTATTATCACTTTCAATTACCTAATTCATTCTCTTTTACTTGCTTTTCTACTTCACTTTTCTTAGAAATCTTATCTCTCTTTCTCATTTTCTATTATCACTTTCAATTACCTAACTCTGACTCTTTTACTTGCTTTTCTAATTCACTTTTCTTAGAAATCTTATCTCTCTTTCTCATTTTCTATTATTACTTTCAATTACCTAACTCTGACTCTTTTAATTCTTTTCTACTTCACTTTTCTTAGAAATCTTATCTCTCTTTCTCATATTCTATTATCACTTTCAATTACCTAACTCTGACTCTTTTACTTGCTTTTCTACTTCACTTTTATTAGAAATCTTATCTCTCTTTCTCATTTTCTATTATGACTTTCAATTACCTAACTCTGACTCTTTTAATTCTTTTCTACTTCACTTTTCTTAGAAATCTTATCTCTCTTTCTCATTTTCTATTATTACTGTCAATTACCTAACTCAGACTCTTTTACTTGCTTTTCTACTTCACTTTTCATAGAAATCTTATCTCTCTTTCTCATTTTCTATTATCACTTTCAATTACCTAACTCATTCTCTTTTAATTCTTTTCTACTTCACTTTTCTTAGAAATCTTATCTCTCTTTCTCATTTTCTATTATTACTTTCAGTTACCTAACTCTGACTCTTTTAATTCTTTTCTACTTCACTTTTCTTAGAAATCTTATCTCTCTTTCTCATATTCTATTATCACTTTCAATTACCTAACTCAGTCTCTTTTAATTCTTTTCTAATTCACTTTTCTTAGAAATCTTATCTCTCTTTCTCATTTTCTATTATCACTTTCAATTACCGAACTCATTCTCTTTTACTTGCTTTTCTACTTCACTTTTCTTAGAAATCTTATCTCTCTTTCTCATTTTCTATTATCACTTTCAATTACCTAACTCAGTCTCTTTTAATTCTTTTCTACTTCACTTTTCTTAGAAATCTTATCTCTCTTTCTCATTTTCTATTATCACTTTCAATTACCTAACTCTGACTCTTTTACTTGCTTTTCTAATTCACTTTTCTTAGAAATCTTATCTCTCTTTCTCATTTTCTATTATCACTTTCAATTACCTAACTCTGACTCTTTTAATTCTTTTCTACTTCACTTTTCTTAGAAATCTTATCTCTCTTTCTCATTTTCTATTATTACTGTCAATTACCTAACTCAGACTCTTTTTTTGCTTTTCTACTTCACTTTTATTTGAAAACTTATCTCTCTTTCTCATTTTCTATTATTACTTTCAATTACCTAACTCTGACTCTTTTACTTGCTTTTCTAATTCACTTTTCTTAGAAATCTTATCTCTCTTTCTCATTTTCTATTATCACTTTCAATTACCTAACTCAGACTCTTTTACTTGCTTTTCTACTTCACTTTTCTTAGAAATCTTATCTCTCTTTCTCATTTTCTATTATTACTTTCAGTTACCTAACTCAGTCTCTTTTACTTGCTTTTCTACTTCACTTTTATTTGAAATCTTATCTCTCTTTCTCATTTTCTATTATTACTTTCAGTTACCTAACTCTGACTCTTTTACTTCTTTTCTACTTCACTTTTCTTAGAAATCTTATCTCTCTTTCTCATTTTCTATTATCACTTTCAATTACCTAACTCAGACTCTTTTACTTCTTTTCTACTTCACTTTTCTTAGAAATCTTATCTCTCTTTCTCATTTTCTATTATTACTTTCAGTTACCTAACTCTGACTCTTTTAATTCTTTTCTACTTCACTTTTCTTAGAAATCTTATCTCTCTTTCTCATTTTCTATTATTACTTTCAATTACCTAACTCTGACTCTTTTAATTCTTTTCTAATTCACTTTTCTTAGAAATCTTATCTCTCTTTCTCATTTTCTATTATCACTTTCAATTACCTAACTCTGACTCTTTTAATTCTTTTCTACTTCACTTTTCTTAGAAATCTTATCTCTCTTTCTCATTTTCTATTATCACTTTCAATTACCTAACTCAGTCTCTTTTAATTCTTTTCTAATTCACTTTTCTTAGAAATCTTATCTCTCTTTCTCATATTATATTATCACTTTCAATTACCTAACTCTGAATCTTTTAATTCTTTTCTACTTCACTTTTCTTAGAAATCTTATCTCTCTTTCTCATATTCTATTATTACTGTCAATTACCTAACTCAGACTCTTTTTTTGCTTTTCTACTTCACTTTTATTTGAAATCTTATCTCTCTTTCTCATTTTCTATTATTACTTTCAATTACCTAACTCTGAATCTTTTAATTCTTTTCTACTTCACTTTTCTTAGAAATCTTATCTCTCTTTCTCATATTCTATTATTACTGTCAATTACCTAACTCAGACTCTTTTTTTGCTTTTCTACTTCACTTTTATTTGAAAACTTATCTCTCTTTCTCATTTTCTATTATTACTTTCAATTACCTAACTCAGACTCTTTTACTTGTTTTCTACTTCACTTTTCTTAGAAATCTTATCTCTCTTTCTCATTTTCTATTATTACTTTCAGTTACCTAACTCAGTCTCTTTTACTTGATTTTCTACTTCACTTTTCTTAGAAATCTTATCTCTCTTTCTCATTTTCTATTATCACTTTCAATTACCTAACTCAGACTCTTTTACTTGCTTTTCTACTTCACTTTTCTTAGAAATCTTATCTCTCTTTCTCATTTTCTATTATCACTTTCAATTACCTAACTCAGTCTCTTTTAATTCTTTTCTACTTCACTTTTCTTAGAAATCTTATCTCTCTTTCTCATTTTCTATTATCACTTTCAATTACCTAATTCAGTCTCTTTTAATTCTTTTCTAATTCACTTTTCTTAGAAATCTTATCTCTCTTTCTCATATTATATTATCACTTTCAATTACCTAACTCTGAATCTTTTAATTCTTTTCTACTTCACTTTTCTTAGAAATCTTATCTCTCTTTCTCATTTTCTATTATCACTTTCAATTACCTAACTCTGACTCTTTTACTTGCTTTTCTAATTCACTTTTCTTAGAAATCTTATCTCTCTTTCTCATTTTCTATTATTACTTTCAGTTACCTAACTCAGTCTCTTTTACTTGCTTTTCTAATTCACTTTTCTTAGAAATCTTATCTCTCTTTCTCATTTTCTATTATCACTTTCAATTACCTAACTCTGACTCTTTTAATTCTTTTCTACTTCACTTTTATTTGAAATCTTATCTCTCTTTCTCATTTTCTATTATTACTTTCAATTACCTAATTCAGTCTCTTTTACTTGATTTTCTACTTCACTTTTCTTAGAAATCTTATCTCTCTTTCTCATTTTCTATTATCACTTTCAATTACCTAACTCAGACTCTTTTACTTGCTTTTCTAATTCACTTTTCTTAGAAATCTTATCTCTCTTTCTAATTTTCTATTATCACTTTCAATTACCTAATTCAGTCTCTTTTAATTCTTTTCTACTTCACTTTTCTTAGAAATCTTATCTCTCTTTCTCATTTTCTATTATCACTTTCAGTTACCTAACTCTGACTCTTTTACTTCTTTTCTACTTCACTTTTCTTAGAAATCTTATCTCTCTTTCTCATTTTCTATTATCACTTTCAATTACCTAACTCTGACTCTTTTACTTGCTTTTCTAATTCACTTTTCTTAGAAATCTTATCTCTCTTTCTCATTTTCTATTATCACTTTCAGTTACCTAACTCAGACTCTTTTACTTGCTTTTCTACTTCACTTTTCTTAGAAATCTTATCTCTCTTTCTCATTTTCTATTATCACTTTCAATTACCTAACTCTGACTCTTTTACTTGCTTTTCTACTTCACTTTTCTTAGAAATCTTATCTCTCTTTCTCATTTTCTATTATCACTTTCAATTACCTAACTCATTCTCTTTTACTTGCTTTTCTAATTCACTTTTCTTAGAAATCTTATCTCTCTTTCTCATTTTCTATTATTACTTTCAGTTACCTAACTCAGTCTCTTTTACTTGCTTTTCTACTTCACTTTTCTTAGAAATCTTATCTCTCTTTCTCATTTTCTATTATTACTTTCAATTACCTAACTCTGACTCTTTTAATTCTTTTCTACTTCACTTTTCTTAGAAATCTTATCTCTCTTTCTCATATTCTATTATCACTTTCAATTACCTAACTCATTCTCTTTTAATTCTTTTCTACTTCACTTTTCTTAGAAATCTTATCTCTCTTTCTCATTTTCTATTATTACTTTCAATTACCTAACTCATTCTCTTTTAATTCTTTTCTACTTCACTTTTCTTAGAAATCTTATCTCTCTTTCTCATTTTCTATTATTACTTTCAATTACCTAACTCTGACTCTTTTACTTGTTTTTCTACTTCACTTTTCTTAGAAATCTTATCTCTCTTTCTCATATTATATCATCACTTTCAATTACCTAACTCAGTCTCTTTTAATTCTTTTCTAATTCACTTTTCTTAGAAATCTTATCTCTCTTTCTCATTTTCTATTATCACTTTCAATTACCGAACTCATTCTCTTTTACTTGCTTTTCTACTTCACTTTTCTTAGAAATCTTATCTCTCTTTCTCATTTTCTATTATCACTTTCAATTACCTAACTCAGTCTCTTTTAATTCTTTTCTACTTCACTTTTCTTAGAAATCTTATCTCTCTTTCTCATATTCTATTATCACTTTCAATTACCTAACTCAGTCTCTTTTAATTCTTTTCTAATTCACTTTTCTTAGAAATCTTATCTCTCTTTCTCATTTTCTATTATCACTTTCAATTACCGAACTCATTCTCTTTTACTTGCTTTTCTACTTCACTTTTCTTAGAAATCTTATCTCTCTTTCTCATTTTCTATTATCACTTTCAATTACCTAACTCAGTCTCTTTTAATTCTTTTCTACTTCACTTTTCTTAGAAATCTTATCTCTCTTTCTCATTTTCTATTATCACTTTCAATTACCTAACTCTGACTCTTTTACTTGCTTTTCTACTTCACTTTTCTTAGAAATCTTATCTCTCTTTCTCATTTTCTATTATCACTTTCAATTACCTAACTCTGAATCTTTTACTTCTTTTCTACTTCACTTTTCTTAGAAATCTTATCTCTCTTTCTCATATTATATTATCACTTTCAATTACCTAACTCATTCTCTTTTAATTCTTTTCTACTTCACTTTTCTTAGAAATCTTATCTCTCTTTCTCATTTTCTATTATTACTTTCAGTTACCTAACTCTGACTCTTTTAATTCTTTTCTACTTCACTTTTCTTAGAAATCTTATCTCTCTTTCTCATTTTCTATTATCACTTTCAATTACCTAACTCTGACTCTTTTAATTCTTTTCTACTTCACTTTTCTTAGAAATCTTATCTCTCTTTCTCATATTATATTATTACTTTCAATTACCTAATTCAGTCTCTTTTAATTCTTTTCTACTTCACTTTTCTTAGAAATTTTATCTCTCTTTCTCATTTTCTATTATTACTTTCAATTACCTAACTCAGACTCTTTTACTTGATTTTCTACTTCACTTTTCTTAGAAATCTTATCTCTCTTTCTCATATTCTATTATCACTTTCAATTACCTAATTCAGTCTCTTTTAATTCTTTTCTAATTCACTTTTCTTAGAAATCTTATCTCTCTTTCTCATTTTCTATTATTACTTTCAGTTACCTAACTCATTCTCTTTTAATTCTTTTCTACTTCACTTTTCTTAGAAATCTTATCTCTCTTTCTCATTTTCTATTATTACTTTCAATTACCTAACTCAGACTCTTTTTTTGCTTTTCTACTTCACTTTTCATAACAATCTTATCTCTCTTTCTCATTTTCTATTATTACTTTCAGTTACCTAACTCAGTCTCTTTTACTTGCTTTTCTACTTCACTTTTCTTAGAAATCTTATCTCTCTTTCTCATTTTCTATTATTACTTTCAATTACCTAACTCAGACTCTTTTACTTGCTTTTCTACTTCACTTTTCTTAGAAATCTTATCTCTCTTTCTCATTTTCTATTATTACTTTCAATTACCTAACTCAGACTCTTTTACTTGCTTTTCTACTTCACTTTTCTTAGAAATCTTATCTCTCTTTCTCATATTCTATTATCACTTTCAATTACCTAATTCAGTCTCTTTTAATTCTTTTCTAATTCACTTTTCTTAGAAATCTTATCTCTCTTTCTCATTTTCTATTATTACTTTCAGTTACCTAACTCATTCTCTTTTAATTCTTTTCTACTTCACTTTTCTTAGAAATCTTATCTCTCTTTCTCATTTTCTATTATTACTTTCAATTACCTAACTCTGACTCTTTTACTTGTTTTTCTACTTCACTTTTCTTAGAAATCTTATCTCTCTTTCTAATTTTCTATTATCACTTTTTACCTAACTCAGTCTCTTTTAATTCCTACTTCACTCTTAGAAATCTTATCTCTCTTTCTAATTTTCTATTATCACTTTCAATTACCTAATTCAGTCTCTTTTAATTCTTTTCTACTTCACTTAGAAATCTTATCTCTCTTTCTCATATTCTATTATCACTTTCAATTACCTAACTCATTCTCTTTTAATTCTTTTCTACTTCACTTTTCTTTCTTATCTCTCTTTCTCATTTTCTATTATTACTTTCAATTACCTAACTCAGAGCTTTTCTACTTCACTTTTCATAACAATCTTATCTCTCTTTCTCATTTTCTATTATTACTTTCAGTTACCTAACTCAGTCTCTTTTACTTGCTTTTCTACTTCACTTTTCTTAGAAATCTTATCTCTCTTTCTCATTTTCTATTATTATTTTCAATTACCTAACTCAGACTCTTTTACTTCCCTACTTCACTCTTAGAAATCTTATCTCTCTTTCTCATTTTCTATTATTACTTTCAATTACCTAACTCAGAACTTGCTTTTCTACTTCACTTTTCTTAGAAATCTTATCTCTCTTTCTCATATTCTATTATCACTTTCAATTACCTAATTCAGTCTCTTTTAATTCTTTTCTAATTCACTTTTCTTAGAAATCTTATCTCTCTTTCTCATTTTCTATTATTACTCAGTTACCTAACTCATTCTCTTTTAATTCTTTTCTACTTCACTTTTCTTAGAAATCTTATCTCTCTTTCTCATTTTCTATTATTACTTTCAATTACCTAACTCTGAACTTGCTTTTCTACTTCACTTTTCTTAGAAATCTTATCTCTCTTTCTCATTTTCTATTATCACTTTCAGTTACCTAACTCTGACTCTTTTACTTCTTTTCTACTTCACTTTTCTTAGAAATCTTATCTCTCTTTCTCATTTTCTATTATCACTTTCAATTACCTAACTCTGACTCTTTTACTTCTTTTCTACTTCACTTTTCTTAGAAATCTTATCTCTCTTTCTCATTTTCTATTATCACTTTCAATTACCTAACTCTGACTCTTTTACTTGCTTTTCTAATTCACTTTTCTTAGAAATCTTATCTCTCTTTCTCATTTTCTATTATTACTTTCAGTTACCTAACTCAGTCTCTTTTACTTGCTTTTCTACTTCACTTTTCTTAGAAATCTTATCTCTCTTTCTCATTTTCTATTATTACTTTCAATTACCTAACTCTGACTCTTTTAATTCTTTTCTACTTCACTTTTCTTAGAAATCTTATCTCTCTTTCTCATATTCTATTATCACTTTCAATTACCTAACTCATTCTCTTTTAATTCTTTTCTACTTCACTTTTCTTAGAAATCTTATCTCTCTTTCTCATTTTCTATTATTACTTTCAATTACCTAACTCTGACTCTTTTAATTCTTTTCTACTTCACTTTTCTTAGAAATCTTATCTCTCTTTCTCATATTCTATTATCACTTTCAATTACCTAACTCATTCTCTTTTAATTCTTTTCTACTTCACTTTTCTTAGAAATCTTATCTCTCTTTCTCATTTTCTATTATTACTTTCAATTACCTAACTCTGACTCTTTTAATTCTTTTCTACTTCACTTTTCTTAGAAATCTTATCTCTCTTTCTCATTTTCTATTATTACTTTCAATTACCTAACTCTTAATCTTTTACTTCTTTTCTACTTCACTTTTCTTAGAAATCTTATCTCTCTTTCTCATTTTCTATTATCACTTTCAATTACCTAACTCAGTCTCTTTTAATTCTTTTCTACTTCACTTTTCTTAGAAATCTTATCTCTCTTTCTCATATTCTATTATCACTTTCAATTACCTAACTCATTCTCTTTTAATTCTTTTCTACTTCACTTTTCTTAGAAATCTTATCTCTCTTTCTCATTTTCTATTATCACTTTCAGTTACCTAACTCTGACTCTTTTACTTCTTTTCTACTTCACTTTTCTTAGAAATCTTATCTCTCTTTCTCATTTTCTATTATCACTTTCAATTACCTAACTCAGTCTCTTTTAATTCTTTTCTACTTCACTTTTCTTAGAAATCTTATCTCTCTTTCTCATTTTCTATTATCACTTTCAATTACCTAACTCTGACTCTTTTACTTGCTTTTCTAATTCACTTTTCTTAGAAATCTTATCTCTCTTTCTCATTTTCTATTATTACTTTCAGTTACCTAACTCAGTCTCTTTTACTTGCTTTTCTAATTCACTTTTCTTAGAAATCTTATCTCTCTTTCTCATTTTCTATTATCACTTTCAATTACCTAACTCTGACTCTTTTAATTCTTTTCTACTTCACTTTTATTTGAAATCTTATCTCTCTTTCTCATTTTCTATTATTACTTTCAATTACCTAATTCAGTCTCTTTTAATTCTTTTCTACTTCACTTTTCTTAGAAATTTTATCTCTCTTTCTCATTTTCTATTATTACTTTCAATTACCTAACTCAGACTCTTTTACTTGATTTTCTACTTCACTTTTCTTAGAAATCTTATCTCTCTTTCTCATTTTCTATTATCACTTTCAATTACCTAATTCAGTCTCTTTTAATTCTTTTCTACTTCACTTTTCTTAGAAATCTTATCTCTCTTTCTCATTTTCTATTATTACTTTCAATTACCTAACTCTGAATCTTTTACTTCTTTTCTACTTCACTTTTCTTAGAAATCTTATCTCTCTTTCTCATTTTCTATTATTACTGTCAATTACCTAACTCAGACTCTTTTTTTGCTTTTCTACTTCA
>CAMPDV010005498.1:0-28124 GCA_946699065.1 Loxodes magnus
AGGAGTATGCTTTGAGATAAAAGAAGATAATATTTTGAAAAGTGAATAATAAAAGTAATAAAAGAAGATAACTTTCAGATTTAAGGAGTATGCTTTTGAGATAAAAGAAGATAATATTTTGAAAAGTGAATAATAAAAGTAATAAAAGAAGATAACTTTCAGATTTAAGGAGTATGCTTTGAGATAAAAGAAGATAATATTTTGAAAAGTGAATAAATGAAAGTGAGAAAAGAAGATAACTTTCAGATTTAAGGAGTATGCTTTGAGATAAAAGAAGATAATATTTTGAAAAGTGAATAAATGAAGTGAGAAAAGAAGGATAACTTTCAGATTTAAGGAGTATGCTTTGAGATTGAAGATAATATTTTGAAAAGTGAATAAATGAAGTGAGAAAAGAAGATAACTTTCAGATTTTAAGGAGTATGCTTTGAGATAAAGAAGATAATATTTTGAAAAGTGAATAAATGAAGTGAGAAAAGAAGATAACTTTCAGATTTAAGGAGTATGCTTTGAGATAAAAGAAGATAATATTTTGAAAAGTGAATAAATGAAGTGAGAAAAGAAGATAACTTTCAGATTTAAGGAGTATGCTTTGAGATAAAAGAAGATAATATTTTGAAAAGTGAATAAATGAAGTGAGAAAAGAAGATAACTTTCAGATTTAAGGAGTATGCTTTGAGATTGAAGATAATATTTTGAAAAGTGAATAAATGAAGTGAGAAAAAGAAGATAACTTTCAGATTTAAGGAGTATGCTTTGAGATAAAAAGAAGATAATATTTTGAAAAGTGAATAAATGAAGTGAGAAAAGAAGATAACTTTCAGATTTAAGGAGTATGCTTTGAGATAAAAGAAGATAATATTTTGAAAAGTGAATAAATGAAGTGAGAAAAGAAGATAACTTTCAGATTTAAGGAGTATGCTTTGAGATTGAAGATAATATTTTGAAAAGTGAATAAATGAAGTGAGAAAAGAAGATAACTTTCAGATTTAAGGAGTATGCTTTTGAGATAAAAGAAGATAATATTTTGAAAAGTGAATAAATGAAGTGAGAAAAGAAGATAACTTTCAGATTTAAGGAGTATGCTTTGAGATAAAAGAAGATAATATTTTGAAAAGTGAATAATAAAAGTAATAAAAGAAAGATAACTTTCAGATTTAAGGAGTATGCCTTTGAGATTGAAGATAATATTTTGAAAAGTGAATAAATGAAGTGAGAAAAGAAGATAACTTTCAGATTTAAGGAGTATGCTTTGAGATAAAAGAAGATAATATTTTTAAAAAGTGAATAAATGAAGTGAGAAAAGAAGATAACTTTCAGATTTAAGGAGTATGCTTTGAGATAAAAGAAGATAATATTTTTGAAAAGTGAATAAATGAAGTGAGAAAAGAAGATAACTTTCAGATTTAAGGAGTATGCTTTGAGATTGAAGATAATATTTTGAAAAGTGAATAAATGAAGTGAGAAAAGAAGATAACTTTCAGATTTAAGGAGTATGCTTTGAGATAAAAGAAGATAATATTTTTGAAAAGTGAATAATAAAAGTAATAAAAGAAGATAACTTTCAGATTTAAGGAGTATGCTTTGAGATTGAAGATAATATTTTGAAAGTGAATAAATGAAGTGAGAAAAGAAGATAACTTTCAGATTTAAGGAGTATGCTCTTGAGATAAAAGAAGATAATATTTTTAAAAGTGAATAAATGAAGTGAGAAAAGAAAGATAACTTTCAGATTTAAGGAGTATGCTTTGAGATAAAAAGAAGATAATATTTTGAAAAGTGAATACTAAAGTAATAAAAGAAGATAACTTTCAGATTTAAGGAGTATAGCTTTGAGATTGAAGATAATATTTTGAAAAAGTGAATAAATGAAGTGAGAAAAGAAGATAACTTTCAGATTTAAGGAGTATGCTTTGAGATAAAAGAAGATAATATTTTGAAAAGTGAATAATAAAAGTAATAAAAGAAGATAACTTTCAGATTTAAGGAGTATGCTTTGAGATAAAAGAAGATAATATTTTGAAAAGTGAATAATAAAAGTAATACAAAGAAGATAACTTTCAGATTTAAGGAGTATGCTTTGAGATAAAAGATAATATTTTGAAAAGTGAATAAATGAAGTGAGAAAAGAAGATAACTTTCAGATTTAAGGAGTATGCTTTGAGATAAAAGAAGATAATATTTTGAAAAGTGAATAAATGAAGTGAGAAAAGAAGATAACTTTCAGATTTTAAGGAGTATGCCTTTGAGATAAAAGAAGATAATATTTTGAAAAGTGAATAATAAAAGTAATAAAAGAAGATAACTTTCAGATTTAAGGAGTATGCTTTGAGATAAAAAGAAGATAATATTTTGAAAAGTGAATAAATGAAGTGAGAAAAGAAGATAACTTTCAGATTTAAGGAGAGTATGCTTTGAGATAAAAGAAGATAATATTTTGAAAAGTGAATAAATGAAGTGAGAAAAGAAGATAACTTTCAGATTTAAGGAGTATGCTTTGAGATAAAAGAAGATAATATTTTGAAAAGTGAATAAATGAAGTGAGAAAAGAAGATAACTTTCAGATTTAAGGAGTATGCTTTGAGATAAAAGAAGATAATATTTTGAAAAGTGAATACTAAAGTAATAAAAGAAGATAACTTTCAGATTTAAGGAGTATGCTTTGAGATAAAAGATAATATTTTGAAAAGTGAATAAATGAAGTGAGAAAAAGAAGATAACTTTCAGATTTAAGGAGTATGCTTTGAGATAAAAGAAGATAATATTTTGAAAGGTGAATAATAAAAGTAATAAAAGAAGATAACTTTCAGATTTAAGGAGTATGCTTTGAGATAAAAGAAGATAATATTTTGAAAAGTGAATAAATGAAGTGAGAAAAGAAGATAACTTTTCAGATTTAAGGAGTATGCTTTGAGATAAAAGAAGATAATATTTTGAAAGGGTGAATAATAAAAGTAATAAAAGAAGATAACTTTCAGATTTAAGGAGTATGCTTTGAGATTGAAGATAATATTTTGAAAAGTGAATAAATGAAGTGAGGAAAAGAAGATAACTTTCAGATTTAAGGAGTATGCTTTGAGATAAAAGAAGATAATATTTTGAAAAGTGAATAAATGAAGTGAGAAAAGAAGATAACTTTCAGATTTAAGGAGTATGCTTTGAGATTGAAGATAATATTTTGAAAAGTGAATAAATGAAGTGAGAAAAGAAGATAACTTTCAGATTTAAGGAGTATGCTTTGAGATAAAAGAAGATAATATTTTGAAAAGTGAATAAATGAAGTGAGAAAAGAAGATAACTTTCAGATTTAAGGAGTATGCTTTGAGATAAAAGAAGATAATATTTTGAAAAGTGAATAATAAAAGTAATAAAAGAAGATAACTTTCAGATTTATAAGGAGTATGCTTTGAGATAAAAGAAGATAATATTTTGAAAAGTGAATAAATGAAGTGAGAAAAGAAGATAACTTTCAGATTTAAGGAGTATGCTTTGAGATAAAAAGAAGATAATATTTTGAAAAGTGAATAAATGAAGTGAGAAAAGAAGATAACTTTCAGATTTAAGGAGTATGCTTTGAGATAAAAAGAAGATAATAATTTTGAAAAGTGAATAAATGAAGTGAGAAAAGAAGATAACTTTCAGATTTAAGGAGTATGCTTTGAGATAAAAGAAGATAATATTTTTAAAAGTGAATAAATGAAGTGAGAAAAGAAGATAACTTTCAGATTTAAGGAGTATGCTTTGAGATAAAAAGAAGATAATATTTTGAAAAGTGAATACTAAAGTAATAAAAGAAGATAACTTTCAGATTTAAGGAGTATGCTTTGAGATAAAAGATAATATTTTGAAAAGTGAATAAATGAAGTGAGAAAAGAAGATAACTTTCAGATTTAAGGGAGTATGCTTTGAGATAAAAGAAGATAATATTTTGAAAAGTGAATAATAAAAGTAATAAAAGAAGATAACTTTCAGATTTAAGGAGTATGCTTTGAGATTGAAGATAATATTTTGAAAAGTGAATAAATGAAGTGAGAAAAAGAAGATAACTTTCAGATTTAAGGAGTATGCTTTGAGATTGAAGATAATATTTTGAAAAGTGAATAAATGAAGTGAGAAAAGAAGATAACTTTCAGATTTAAGGAGTTATGCTTTGAGATAAAAGAAGATAATATTTTGAAAAGTGAATAATAAAAGTAATAAAAGAAGATAACTTTCAGATTTAAGGAGTATGCTTTGAGATTGAAGATAATATTTTGAAAAGTGAATAAATGAAGTGAGAAAAGAAGATAACTTTCAGATTTAAGGAGTATGCTTTGAGATAAAAGAAGATAATATTTTGAAAAGTGAATAAATGAAGTGAGAAAAGAAGATAACTTTCAGATTTAAGGAGTATGCTTTGAGATTGAAGATAATATTTTTGAAAGGTGAATAATAAAAGTAATAAAAGAAGATAACTTTCAGATTTAAGGAGTATGCTTTGAGATAAAAGAAGATAATATTTTGAAAAGTGAATAAATGAAGTGAGAAAAGAAGATAACTTTCAGATTTAAGGAGTATGCTTTGAGATTGAAGATAATATTTTGAAAAGTGAATAATAAAAGTAATAAAAGAAGATAACTTTCAGATTTAAGGAGTATGCTTTGAGATAAAAGAAGATAATATTTTGAAAAGTGAATAAATGAAGTGAGAAAAGAAGATAACTTTCAGATTTAAGGAGTATGCTTTGAGATAAAAAGAAGATAATATTTTGAAAAGTGAATAATAAAAGTAATAAAAGAAGATAACTTTCAGATTTAAGGAGTATGCTTTGAGATAAAAGAAGATAATATTTTGAAAAGTGAATAATAAAAGTAATAAAAGAAGATAACTTTCAGATTTAAGGAGTATGCTTTGAGATAAAAGAAGATAATATTTTGAAAAGTGAATAAATGAAGTGAGAAAAGAAGATAACTTTCAGATTTAAGGAGTATGCTTTGAGATAAAAGAAGATAATATTTTGAAAAGTGAATAAATGAAGTGAGAAAAGAAGATAACTTTCAGATTTAAGGAGTATGCTTTGAGATTGAAGATAATATTTTGAAAAGTGAATAAATGAAGTGAGAAAAGAAGATAACTTTCAGATTTAAGGAGTATGCTTTGAGATAAAAGAAGATAATATTTTGAAAAGTGAATAAATGAAGTGAGAAAAGAAGATAACTTTCAGATTTAAGGAGTATGCTTTGAGATAAAAGAAAGATAATATTTTGAAAAGTGAATAAATGAAGTGAGGAAAAGAAGATAACTTTCAGATTTAAGGAGTATGCTTTGAGATAAAAGAAGATAATATTTTGAAAAGTGAATAAATGAAGTGAGAAAAGAAGATAACTTTCAGATTTAAGGAGTATGCTTTGAGATTGAAGATAATATTTTGAAAAGTGAATAAATGAAGTGAGAAAAGAAGATAACTTTCAGATTTAAGGAGTATGCTTTGAGATAAAAGAAGATAATATTTTGAAAAGTGAATAAATGAAGTGAGAAAAGAAGATAACTTTCAGATTTAAGGAGTATGCTTTGAGATAAAAGAAGATAATATTTTGAAAAGTGAATAAATGAAGTGAGAAAAGAAGATAACTTTCAGATTTAAGGAGTATGCTTTTGAGATTGAAGATAATATTTTGAAAAGTGAATAAATGAAGTGAGAAAAGAAGATAACTTTCAGATTTAAGGGAGTATGCTTTGAGATAAAAGAAGATAATATTTTGAAAAGTGAATAAATGAAGTGAGAAAAGAAGATAACTTTCAGATTTAAGGAGTATGCTTTGAGATAAAAGAAGATAATATTTTGAAAAGTGAATAATAAAAAGTAATAAAAGAAGATAACTTTCAGATTTAAGGAGTATGCTTTGAGATTGAAGATAATATTTTGAAAAGTGAATAAATGAAGTGAGAAAAGAAGATAACTTTCAGATTTAAGGAGTATGCTTTGAGATAAAAGAAGATAATATTTTTAAAAGTGAATAAATGAAGTGAGAAAAGAAGATAACTTTCAGATTTAAGGAGTATGCTTTGAGATAAAAGAAGATAATATTTTGAAAAGTGAATAAATGAAGTGAGAAAAGAAGATAACTTTCAGATTTAAGGAGTATGCTTTGAGATTGAAGATAATATTTGAAAAGTGAATAAATGAAGTGAGAAAAAGAAGATAACTTTCAGATTTAAGGAGTATGCTTTGAGATAAAAGAAGATAATATTTTGAAAAGTGAATAATAAAAGTAATAAAAGAAGATAACTTTCAGATTTAAGGAGTATGCTTTGAGATTGAAGATAATATTTTGAAAAAGTGAATAAATGAAGTGAGAAAAGAAGATAACTTTCAGATTTAAGGAGTATGCTTTGAGATAAAAAGAAGATAATATTTTTAAAAGTGAATAAATGAAGTGAGAAAAGAAGATAACTTTCAGATTTAAGGAGTATGCTTTGAGATAAAAGAAGATAATATTTTGAAAAGTGAATACTAAAGTAATAAAAGAAGATAACTTTCAGATTTAAGGAGTATGCTTTGAGATTGAAGATAATATTTTGAAAAGTGAATAAATGAAGTGAGAAAAGAAGATAACTTTCAGATTTAAGGAGTATGCTTTGAGATAAAAGAAGATAATATTTTGAAAAGTGAATAATAAAAGTAATAAAAGAAGATAACTTTCAGATTTAAGGAGTATGCTTTGAGATAAAAGAAAGATAATATTTTGAAAAGTGAATAATAAAAGTAATAAAAGAAGATAACTTTCAGATTTAAGGAGTATGCTTTGAGATAAAAGATAATATTTTGAAAAGTGAATAAATGAAGTGAGAAAAGAAGATAACTTTCAGATTTAAGGAGTATGCTTTGAGATAAAAGAAGATAATATTTTGAAAAGTGAATAAATGAAGTGAGAAAAGAAGATAACTTTCAGATTTAAGGAGTATGCTTTGAGATAAAAGAAGATAATATTTTGAAAAGTGAATAATAAAAGTAATAAAAGAAGATAACTTTCAGATTTAAGGAGTATGCTTTGAGATAAAAGAAGATAATATTTTGAAAAGTGAATAAATGAAGTGAGAAAAGAAGATAACTTTCAGATTTAAGGAGTATGCCTTTGAGATAAAAGAAGATAATATTTTGAAAAGTGAATAAATGAAGTGAGAAAAGAAGATAACTTTCAGATTTAAGGAGTATGCTTTGAGATAAAAGAAGATAATATTTTGAAAAGTGAATAAATGAAGTGAGAAAAGAAGATAACTTTCAGATTTAAGGAGTATGCTTTGAGATAAAAGAAGATAATATTTTGAAAAGTGAATACTAAAGTAATAAAAGAAGATAACTTTCAGATTTAAGGAGTATGCTTTGAGATAAAAGATAATATTTTGAAAAGTGAATAAATGAAGTGAGAAAAGAAGATAACTTTCAGATTTAAGGAGTATGCTTTGAGATAAAAGAAGATAATATTTTGAAAGGTGAATAATAAAAGTAATAAAAGAAGATAACTTTCAGATTTAAGGAGTATGCTTTGAGATAAAAGAAGATAATATTTTGAAAAGTGAATAAATGAAGTGAGAAAAAGAAGATAACTTTCAGATTTAAGGAGTATGCTTTGAGATAAAAGAAGATAATATTTTGAAAGGTGAATAATAAAAGTAATAAAAGAAGATAACTTTCAGATTTAAGGAGTATGCTTTGAGATAAAAGATAATATTTTGAAAAGTGAATAAATGAAGTGAGAAAAGAAGATAACTTTCAGATTTAAGGAGTATGCTTTGAGATAAAAGAAGATAATATTTTTGAAAAGTGAATAAATGAAGTGAGAAAAGAAGATAACTTTCAGATTTAAGGAGTATGCTTTGAGATTGAAAGATAATATTTTGAAAAGTGAATAAATGAAGTGAGAAAAGAAGATAACTTTCAGATTTAAGGAGTATGCTTTGAGATAAAAGAAGATAATATTTTGAAAAGTGAATAAATGAAGTGAGAAAAGAAGATAACTTTCAGATTTAAGGAGTATGCTTTGAGATAAAAGAAGATAATATTTTGAAAAGTGAATAATAAAAGTAATAAAAGAAGATAACTTTCAGATTTAAGGAGTATGCTTTGAGATAAAAGAAGATAATATTTTGAAAAGTGAATAAATGAAGTGAGAAAAGAAGATAACTTTCAGATTTAAGGAGTATGCTTTGAGATAAAAGAAGATAATATTTTGAAAAGTGAATAAATGAAGTGAGAAAAGAAGATAACTTTCAGATTTAAGGAGTATGCTTTGAGATAAAAGAAGATAATATTTTGAAAAGTGAATAAATGAAGTGAGAAAAGAAGATAACTTTCAGATTTAAGGAGTATGCTTTGAGATAAAAGAAGATAATATTTTTAAAAGTGAATAAATGAAGTGAGAAAAGAAGATAACTTTCAGATTTAAGGAGTATGCTTTGAGATAAAAGAAGATAATATTTTGAAAAGTGAATACTAAAGTAATAAAAGAAGATAACTTTCAGATTTAAGGAGTATGCTTTGAGATAAAAGATAATATTTTGAAAAGTGAATAAATGAAGTGAGAAAAGAAGATAACTTTCAGATTTAAGGAGTATGCTTTGAGATAAAAGAAGATAATATTTTGAAAAGTGAATAATAAAAGTAATAAAAGAAGATAACTTTCAGATTTAAGGAGTATGCTTTGAGATTGAAGATAATATTTTGAAAAGTGAATAAATGAAGTGAGAAAAAGAAGATAACTTTCAGATTTAAGGAGTATGCTTTGAGATAAAAAGAAGATAATATTTTGAAAGGTGAATAATAAAAGTAATAAAAGAAGATAACTTTCAGATTTAAGGAGTATGCTTTGAGATTGAAGATAATATTTTGAAAAGTGAATAAATGAAGTGAGAAAAGAAGATAACTTTCAGATTTAAGGAGTATGCTTTGAGATAAAAGAAGATAATATTTTGAAAGGTGAATAATAAAAGTAATAAAAGAAGATAACTTTCAGATTTAAGGAGTATGCTTTGAGATTGAAGATAATATTTTGAAAAGTGAATAAATGAAGTGAGAAAAGAAGATAACTTTCAGATTTAAGGAGTATGCTTTGAGATAAAAGAAGATAATATTTTGAAAAGTGAATAATAAAAGTAATAAAAGAAGATAACTTTCAGATTTAAGGAGTATGCTTTGAGATTGAAGATAATATTTTGAAAGGTGAATAATAAAAGTAATAAAAGAAGATAACTTTCAGATTTAAGGAGTATGCTTTGAGATTGAAGATAATATTTTGAAAAGTGAATAAATGAAGTGAGAAAAGAAGATAACTTTCAGATTTAAGGAGTATGCTTTGAGATAAAAGAAGATAATATTTTGAAAAGTGAATAATAAAAGTAATAAAAGAAGATAACTTTCAGATTTAAGGAGTATGCTTTGAGATAAAAGAAGATAATATTTTGAAAAGTGAATAATAAAAGTAATAAAAGAAGATAACTTTCAGATTTAAGGAGTATGCTTTGAGATAAAAGAAGATAATATTTTGAAAAGTGAATAAATGAAGTGAGAAAAGAAGATAACTTTCAGATTTAAGGAGTATGCTTTGAGATAAAAGAAGATAATATTTTGAAAAGTGAATAAATGAAGTGAGAAAAGAAGATAACTTTCAGATTTAAGGAGTATGCTTTGAGATAAAAGAAGATAATATTTTGAAAAGTGAATAATAAAAGTAATAAAAGAAGATAACTTTCAGATTTAAGGAGTATGCTTTGAGATAAAAGAAGATAATATTTTGAAAAGTGAATAAATGAAGTGAGAAAAGAAGATAACTTTCAGATTTAAGGAGTATGCTTTGAGATAAAAGAAGATAATATTTTGAAAAGTGAATAAATGAAGTGAGAAAAGAAGATAACTTTCAGATTTAAGGAGTATGCTTTGAGATTGAAGATAATATTTTGAAAAGTGAATAAATGAAGTGAGAAAAGAAGATAACTTTCAGATTTAAGGAGTATGCTTTGAGATAAAAGAAGATAATATTTTGAAAAGTGAATAATAAAAGTAATAAAAGAAGATAACTTTCAGATTTAAGGAGTATGCTTTGAGATTGAAGATAATATTTTGAAAAGTGAATAAATGAAGTGAGAAAAGAAGATAACTTTCAGATTTAAGGAGTATGCTTTGAGATAAAAGAAGATAATATTTTGAAAGGTGAATAATAAAAGTAATAAAAGAAGATAACTTTCAGATTTAAGGAGTATGCTTTGAGATTGAAGATAATATTTTGAAAAGTGAATAAATGAAGTGAGAAAAGAAGATAACTTTCAGATTTAAGGAGTATGCTTTGAGATAAAAGAAGATAATATTTTGAAAGGTGAATAATAAAAGTAATAAAAGAAGATAACTTTCAGATTTAAGGAGTATGCTTTGAGATTGAAGATAATATTTTGAAAAGTGAATAAATGAAGTGAGAAAAGAAGATAACTTTCAGATTTAAGGAGTATGCTTTGAGATAAAAGAAGATAATATTTTGAAAAGTGAATAATAAAAGTAATAAAAGAAGATAACTTTCAGATTTAAGGAGTATGCTTTGAGATTGAAGATAATATTTTGAAAGGTGAATAATAAAAGTAATAAAAGAAGATAACTTTCAGATTTAAGGAGTATGCTTTGAGATTGAAGATAATATTTTGAAAAGTGAATAAATGAAGTGAGAAAAGAAGATAACTTTCAGATTTAAGGAGTATGCTTTGAGATAAAAGAAGATAATATTTTGAAAAGTGAATAATAAAAGTAATAAAAGAAGATAACTTTCAGATTTAAGGAGTATGCTTTGAGATAAAAGAAGATAATATTTTGAAAAGTGAATAATAAAAGTAATAAAAGAAGATAACTTTCAGATTTAAGGAGTATGCTTTGAGATAAAAGAAGATAATATTTTGAAAAGTGAATAAATGAAGTGAGAAAAGAAGATAACTTTCAGATTTAAGGAGTATGCTTTGAGATAAAAGAAGATAATATTTTGAAAAGTGAATAAATGAAGTGAGAAAAGAAGATAACTTTCAGATTTAAGGAGTATGCTTTGAGATAAAAGAAGATAATATTTTGAAAAGTGAATAATAAAAGTAATAAAAGAAGATAACTTTCAGATTTAAGGAGTATGCTTTGAGATAAAAGAAGATAATATTTTGAAAAGTGAATAAATGAAGTGAGAAAAGAAGATAACTTTCAGATTTAAGGAGTATGCTTTGAGATAAAAGAAGATAATATTTTGAAAAGTGAATAAATGAAGTGAGAAAAGAAGATAACTTTCAGATTTAAGGAGTATGCTTTGAGATAAAAGAAGATAATATTTTGAAAAGTGAATAAATGAAGTGAGAAAAGAAGATAACTTTCAGATTTAAGGAGTATGCTTTGAGATAAAAGAAGATAATATTTTGAAAGGTGAATAATAAAAGTAATAAAAGAAGATAACTTTCAGATTTAAGGAGTATGCTTTGAGATAAAAGATAATATTTTGAAAAGTGAATAAATGAAGTGAGAAAAGAAGATAACTTTCAGATTTAAGGAGTATGCTTTGAGATAAAAGAAGATAATATTTTGAAAGGTGAATAATAAAAGTAATAAAAGAAGATAACTTTCAGATTTAAGGAGTATGCTTTGAGATAAAAGAAGATAATATTTTGAAAAGTGAATAAATGAAGTGAGAAAAGAAGATAACTTTCAGATTTAAGGAGTATGCTTTGAGATAAAAGAAGATAATATTTTGAAAGGTGAATAATAAAAGTAATAAAAGAAGATAACTTTCAGATTTAAGGAGTATGCTTTGAGATTGAAGATAATATTTTGAAAAGTGAATAAATGAAGTGAGAAAAGAAGATAACTTTCAGATTTAAGGAGTATGCTTTGAGATAAAAGAAGATAATATTTTGAAAAGTGAATAAATGAAGTGAGAAAAGAAGATAACTTTCAGATTTAAGGAGTATGCTTTGAGATTGAAGATAATATTTTGAAAAGTGAATAAATGAAGTGAGAAAAGAAGATAACTTTCAGATTTAAGGAGTATGCTTTGAGATAAAAGAAGATAATATTTTGAAAAGTGAATAATAAAAGTAATAAAAGAAGATAACTTTCAGATTTAAGGAGTATGCTTTGAGATAAAAGAAGATAATATTTTGAAAAGTGAATAATAAAAGTAATAAAAGAAGATAACTTTCAGATTTAAGGAGTATGCTTTGAGATAAAAGAAGATAATATTTTGAAAAGTGAATAAATGAAGTGAGAAAAGAAGATAACTTTCAGATTTAAGGAGTATGCTTTGAGATAAAAGAAGATAATATTTTGAAAAGTGAATAAATGAAGTGAGAAAAGAAGATAACTTTCAGATTTAAGGAGTATGCTTTGAGATAAAAGAAGATAATATTTTGAAAAGTGAATAAATGAAGTGAGAAAAGAAGATAACTTTCAGATTTAAGGAGTATGCTTTGAGATAAAAGAAGATAATATTTTTAAAAGTGAATAAATGAAGTGAGAAAAGAAGATAACTTTCAGATTTAAGGAGTATGCTTTGAGATAAAAGAAGATAATATTTTGAAAAGTGAATACTAAAGTAATAAAAGAAGATAACTTTCAGATTTAAGGAGTATGCTTTGAGATAAAAGATAATATTTTGAAAAGTGAATAAATGAAGTGAGAAAAGAAGATAACTTTCAGATTTAAGGAGTATGCTTTGAGATAAAAGAAGATAATATTTTGAAAAGTGAATAATAAAAGTAATAAAAGAAGATAACTTTCAGATTTAAGGAGTATGCTTTGAGATTGAAGATAATATTTTGAAAAGTGAATAAATGAAGTGAGAAAAGAAGATAACTTTCAGATTTAAGGAGTATGCTTTGAGATAAAAGAAGATAATATTTTGAAAGGTGAATAATAAAAGTAATAAAAGAAGATAACTTTCAGATTTAAGGAGTATGCTTTGAGATTGAAGATAATATTTTGAAAAGTGAATAAATGA
Organism: Loxodes magnus; assembly: GCA_946699065.1. NCBI lineage: Eukaryota > Ciliophora > Karyorelictea > Loxodida > Loxodidae > Loxodes > Loxodes magnus. The sequence goes on from CAMPDV010005498.1 coordinate 12,990, forward strand.
AGTGAGAAAAGAAGATAACTTTCAGATTTAAGGAGTATGCTTTGAGATAAAAGAAGATAATATTTTGAAAAGTGAATAATAAAAGTAATAAAAGAAGATAACTTTCAGATTTAAGGAGTATGCTTTGAGATAAAAGAAGATAATATTTTGAAAAGTGAATAAATGAAGTGAGAAAAGAAGATAACTTTCAGATTTAAGGAGTATGCTTTGAGATTGAAGATAATATTTTGAAAAGTGAATAAATGAAGTGAGAAAAGAAGATAACTTTCAGATTTAAGGAGTATGCTTTGAGATAAAAGAAGATAATATTTTGAAAGGTGAATAATAAAAGTAATAAAAGAAGATAACTTTCAGATTTAAGGAGTATGCTTTGAGATTGAAGATAATATTTTGAAAAGTGAATAAATGAAGTGAGAAAAGAAGATAACTTTCAGATTTAAGGAGTATGCTTTGAGATAAAAGAAGATAATATTTTGAAAAGTGAATAATAAAAGTAATAAAAGAAGATAACTTTCAGATTTAAGGAGTATGCTTTGAGATTGAAGATAATATTTTGAAAAGTGAATAATAAAAGTAATAAAAGAAGATAACTTTCAGATTTAAGGAGTATGCTTTGAGATAAAAGAAGATAATATTTTGAAAAGTGAATAAATGAAGTGAGAAAAGAAGATAACTTTCAGATTTAAGGAGTATGCTTTGAGATAAAAGAAGATAATATTTTGAAAAGTGAATAAATGAAGTGAGAAAAGAAGATAACTTTCAGATTTAAGGAGTATGCTTTGAGATAAAAGAAGATAATATTTTGAAAGGTGAATAATAAAAGTAATAAAAGAAGATAACTTTCAGATTTAAGGAGTATGCTTTGAGATTGAAGATAATATTTTGAAAAGTGAATAAATGAAGTGAGAAAAGAAGATAACTTTCAGATTTAAGGAGTATGCTTTGAGATAAAAGAAGATAATATTTTGAAAAGTGAATAATAAAAGTAATAAAAGAAGATAACTTTCAGATTTAAGGAGTATGCTTTGAGATTGAAGATAATATTTTGAAAAGTGAATAAATGAAGTGAGAAAAGAAGATAACTTTCAGATTTAAGGAGTATGCTTTGAGATAAAAGAAGATAATATTTTTAAAAGTGAATAAATGAAGTGAGAAAAGAAGATAACTTTCAGATTTAAGGAGTATGCTTTGAGATAAAAGAAGATAATATTTTGAAAGGTGAATAATAAAAGTAATAAAAGAAGATAACTTTCAGATTTAAGGAGTATGCTTTGAGATAAAAGAAGATAATATTTTGAAAGGTGAATAATAAAAGTAATAAAAGAAGATAACTTTCAGATTTAAGGAGTATGCTTTGAGATTGAAGATAATATTTTGAAAAGTGAATAAATGAAGTGAGAAAAGAAGATAACTTTCAGATTTAAGGAGTATGCTTTGAGATAAAAGAAGATAATATTTTGAAAAGTGAATAATAAAAGTAATAAAAGAAGATAACTTTCAGATTTAAGGAGTATGCTTTGAGATAAAAGAAGATAATATTTTGAAAAGTGAATAATAAAAGTAATAAAAGAAGATAACTTTCAGATTTAAGGAGTATGCTTTGAGATTGAAGATAATATTTTGAAAAGTGAATAAATGAAGTGAGAAAAGAAGATAACTTTCAGATTTAAGGAGTATGCTTTGAGATAAAAGAAGATAATATTTTGAAAAGTGAATAATAAAAGTAATAAAAGAAGATAACTTTCAGATTTAAGGAGTATGCTTTGAGATTGAAGATAATATTTTGAAAAGTGAATAAATGAAGTGAGAAAAGAAGATAACTTTCAGATTTAAGGAGTATGCTTTGAGATAAAAGAAGATAATATTTTGAAAGGTGAATAATAAAAGTAATAAAAGAAGATAACTTTCAGATTTAAGGAGTATGCTTTGAGATTGAAGATAATATTTTGAAAAGTGAATAAATGAAGTGAGAAAAGAAGATAACTTTCAGATTTAAGGAGTATGCTTTGAGATAAAAGAAGATAATATTTTGAAAAGTGAATAATAAAAGTAATAAAAGAAGATAACTTTCAGATTTAAGGAGTATGCTTTGAGATTGAAGATAATATTTTGAAAAGTGAATAAATGAAGTGAGAAAAGAAGATAACTTTCAGATTTAAGGAGTATGCTTTGAGATTGAAGATAATATTTTGAAAAGTGAATAAATGAAGTGAGAAAAGAAGATAACTTTCAGATTTAAGGAGTATGCTTTGAGATAAAAGAAGATAATATTTTGAAAGGTGAATAATAAAAGTAATAAAAGAAGATAACTTTCAGATTTAAGGAGTATGCTTTGAGATTGAAGATAATATTTTGAAAAGTGAATAAATGAAGTGAGAAAAGAAGATAACTTTCAGATTTAAGGAGTATGCTTTGAGATAAAAGAAGATAATATTTTGAAAAGTGAATAATAAAAGTAATAAAAGAAGATAACTTTCAGATTTAAGGAGTATGCTTTGAGATAAAAGAAGATAATATTTTGAAAAGTGAATAATAAAAGTAATAAAAGAAGATAACTTTCAGATTTAAGGAGTATGCTTTGAGATAAAAGAAGATAATATTTTGAAAAGTGAATAATAAAAGTAATAAAAGAAGATAACTTTCAGATTTAAGGAGTATGCTTTGAGATTGAAGATAATATTTTGAAAAGTGAATAAATGAAGTGAGAAAAGAAGATAACTTTCAGATTTAAGGAGTATGCTTTGAGATAAAAGAAGATAATATTTTTAAAAGTGAATAAATGAAGTGAGAAAAGAAGATAACTTTCAGATTTAAGGAGTATGCTTTGAGATTGAAGATAATATTTTGAAAAGTGAATAAATGAAGTGAGAAAAGAAGATAACTTTCAGATTTAAGGAGTATGCTTTGAGATTGAAGATAATATTTTGAAAAGTGAATAAATGAAGTGAGAAAAGAAGATAACTTTCAGATTTAAGGAGTATGCTTTGAGATAAAAGAAGATAATATTTTGAAAGGTGAATAATAAAAGTAATAAAAGAAGATAACTTTCAGATTTAAGGAGTATGCTTTGAGATTGAAGATAATATTTTGAAAAGTGAATAAATGAAGTGAGAAAAGAAGATAACTTTCAGATTTAAGGAGTATGCTTTGAGATAAAAGAAGATAATATTTTGAAAGGTGAATAATAAAAGTAATAAAAGAAGATAACTTTCAGATTTAAGGAGTATGCTTTGAGATAAAAGAAGATAATATTTTGAAAAGTGAATAATAAAAGTAATAAAAGAAGATAACTTTCAGATTTAAGGAGTATGCTTTGAGATTGAAGATAATATTTTGAAAAGTGAATAAATGAAGTGAGAAAAGAAGATAACTTTCAGATTTAAGGAGTATGCTTTGAGATAAAAGAAGATAATATTTTGAAAAGTGAATAATAAAAGTAATAAAAGAAGATAACTTTCAGATTTAAGGAGTATGCTTTGAGATAAAAGAAGATAATATTTTGAAAAGTGAATAATAAAAGTAATAAAAGAAGATAACTTTCAGATTTAAGGAGTATGCTTTGAGATAAAAGAAGATAATATTTTGAAAAGTGAATAAATGAAGTGAGAAAAGAAGATAACTTTCAGATTTAAGGAGTATGCTTTGAGATAAAAGAAGATAATATTTTGAAAAGTGAATAAATGAAGTGAGAAAAGAAGATAACTTTCAGATTTAAGGAGTATGCTTTGAGATAAAAGAAGATAATATTTTGAAAGGTGAATAATAAAAGTAATAAAAGAAGATAACTTTCAGATTTAAGGAGTATGCTTTGAGATAAAAGAAGATAATATTTTTAAAAGTGAATAAATGAAGTGAGAAAAGAAGATAACTTTCAGATTTAAGGAGTATGCTTTGAGATAAAAGAAGATAATATTTTGAAAAGTGAATAATAAAAGTAATAAAAGAAGATAACTTTCAGATTTAAGGAGTATGCTTTGAGATTGAAGATAATATTTTGAAAAGTGAATAAATGAAGTGAGAAAAGAAGATAACTTTCAGATTTAAGGAGTATGCTTTGAGATAAAAGAAGATAATATTTTGAAAGGTGAATAATAAAAGTAATAAAAGAAGATAACTTTCAGATTTAAGGAGTATGCTTTGAGATTGAAGATAATATTTTGAAAAGTGAATAAATGAAGTGAGAAAAGAAGATAACTTTCAGATTTAAGGAGTATGCTTTGAGATAAAAGAAGATAATATTTTGAAAAGTGAATAATAAAAGTAATAAAAGAAGATAACTTTCAGATTTAAGGAGTATGCTTTGAGATTGAAGATAATATTTTTAAAAGTGAATAAATGAAGTGAGAAAAGAAGATAACTTTCAGATTTAAGGAGTATGCTTTGAGATAAAAGAAGATAATATTTTGAAAAGTGAATAATAAAAGTAATAAAAGAAGATAACTTTCAGATTTAAGGAGTATGCTTTGAGATTGAAGATAATATTTTGAAAAGTGAATAAATGAAGTGAGAAAAGAAGATAACTTTCAGATTTAAGGAGTATGCTTTGAGATAAAAGAAGATAATATTTTGAAAGGTGAATAATAAAAGTAATAAAAGAAGATAACTTTCAGATTTAAGGAGTATGCTTTGAGATTGAAGATAATATTTTGAAAAGTGAATAAATGAAGTGAGAAAAGAAGATAACTTTCAGATTTAAGGAGTATGCTTTGAGATAAAAGAAGATAATATTTTGAAAAGTGAATAATAAAAGTAATAAAAGAAGATAACTTTCAGATTTAAGGAGTATGCTTTGAGATTGAAGATAATATTTTGAAAAGTGAATAAATGAAGTGAGAAAAGAAGATAACTTTCAGATTTAAGGAGTATGCTTTGAGATTGAAGATAATATTTTGAAAAGTGAATAAATGAAGTGAGAAAAGAAGATAACTTTCAGATTTAAGGAGTATGCTTTGAGATAAAAGAAGATAATATTTTGAAAGGTGAATAATAAAAGTAATAAAAGAAGATAACTTTCAGATTTAAGGAGTATGCTTTGAGATTGAAGATAATATTTTGAAAAGTGAATAAATGAAGTGAGAAAAGAAGATAACTTTCAGATTTAAGGAGTATGCTTTGAGATAAAAGAAGATAATATTTTGAAAAGTGAATAATAAAAGTAATAAAAGAAGATAACTTTCAGATTTAAGGAGTATGCTTTGAGATAAAAGAAGATAATATTTTGAAAAGTGAATAATAAAAGTAATAAAAGAAGATAACTTTCAGATTTAAGGAGTATGCTTTGAGATAAAAGAAGATAATATTTTGAAAAGTGAATAATAAAAGTAATAAAAGAAGATAACTTTCAGATTTAAGGAGTATGCTTTGAGATTGAAGATAATATTTTGAAAAGTGAATAAATGAAGTGAGAAAAGAAGATAACTTTCAGATTTAAGGAGTATGCTTTGAGATAAAAGAAGATAATATTTTTAAAAGTGAATAAATGAAGTGAGAAAAGAAGATAACTTTCAGATTTAAGGAGTATGCTTTGAGATTGAAGATAATATTTTGAAAAGTGAATAAATGAAGTGAGAAAAGAAGATAACTTTCAGATTTAAGGAGTATGCTTTGAGATTGAAGATAATATTTTGAAAAGTGAATAAATGAAGTGAGAAAAGAAGATAACTTTCAGATTTAAGGAGTATGCTTTGAGATAAAAGAAGATAATATTTTGAAAGGTGAATAATAAAAGTAATAAAAGAAGATAACTTTCAGATTTAAGGAGTATGCTTTGAGATTGAAGATAATATTTTGAAAAGTGAATAAATGAAGTGAGAAAAGAAGATAACTTTCAGATTTAAGGAGTATGCTTTGAGATAAAAGAAGATAATATTTTGAAAAGTGAATAATAAAAGTAATAAAAGAAGATAACTTTCAGATTTAAGGAGTATGCTTTGAGATAAAAGAAGATAATATTTTGAAAGGTGAATAATAAAAGTAATAAAAGAAGATAACTTTCAGATTTAAGGAGTATGCTTTGAGATTGAAGATAATATTTTGAAAAGTGAATAAATGAAGTGAGAAAAGAAGATAACTTTCAGATTTAAGGAGTATGCTTTGAGATAAAAGAAGATAATATTTTGAAAAGTGAATAATAAAAGTAATAAAAGAAGATAACTTTCAGATTTAAGGAGTATGCTTTGAGATAAAAGAAGATAATATTTTGAAAAGTGAATAATAAAAGTAATAAAAGAAGATAACTTTCAGATTTAAGGAGTATGCTTTGAGATTGAAGATAATATTTTGAAAAGTGAATAAATGAAGTGAGAAAAGAAGATAACTTTCAGATTTAAGGAGTATGCTTTGAGATAAAAGAAGATAATATTTTGAAAAGTGAATAAATGAAGTGAGAAAAGAAGATAACTTTCAGATTTAAGGAGTATGCTTTGAGATAAAAGAAGATAATATTTTGAAAGGTGAATAATAAAAGTAATAAAAGAAGATAACTTTCAGATTTAAGGAGTATGCTTTGAGATTGAAGATAATATTTTGAAAAGTGAATAAATGAAGTGAGAAAAGAAGATAACTTTCAGATTTAAGGAGTATGCTTTGAGATAAAAGAAGATAATATTTTTAAAAGTGAATAAATGAAGTGAGAAAAGAAGATAACTTTCAGATTTAAGGAGTATGCTTTGAGATAAAAGAAGATAATATTTTGAAAAGTGAATAAATGAAGTGAGAAAAGAAGATAACTTTCAGATTTAAGGAGTATGCTTTGAGATTGAAGATAATATTTTGAAAGGTGAATAATAAAAGTAATAAACGAAGATAACTTTCAGATTTAAGGAGTATGCTTTGAGATTGAAGATAATATTTTGAAAAGTGAATAAATGAAGTGAGAAAAGAAGATAACTTTCAGATTTAAGGAGTATGCTTTGAGATAAAAGAAGATAATATTTTGAAAAGTGAATAATAAAAGTAATAAAAGAAGATAACTTTCAGATTTAAGGAGTATGCTTTGAGATAAAAGAAGATAATATTTTGAAAAGTGAATAATAAAAGTAATAAAAGAAGATAACTTTCAGATTTAAGGAGTATGCTTTGAGATTGAAGATAATATTTTGAAAAGTGAATAAATGAAGTGAGAAAAGAAGATAACTTTCAGATTTAAGGAGTATGCTTTGAGATAAAAGAAGATAATATTTTGAAAAGTGAATAATAAAAGTAATAAAAGAAGATAACTTTCAGATTTAAGGAGTATGCTTTGAGATAAAAGAAGATAATATTTTGAAAAGTGAATAAATGAAGTGAGAAAAGAAGATAACTTTCAGATTTAAGGAGTATGCTTTGAGATAAAAGAAGATAATATTTTGAAAAGTGAATAATAAAAGTAATAAAAGAAGATAACTTTCAGATTTAAGGAGTATGCTTTGAGATTGAAGATAATATTTTGAAAAGTGAATAAATGAAGTGAGAAAAGAAGATAACTTTCAGATTTAAGGAGTATGCTTTGAGATAAAAGAAGATAATATTTTGAAAGGTGAATAATAAAAGTAATAAAAGAAGATAACTTTCAGATTTAAGGAGTATGCTTTGAGATTGAAGATAATATTTTGAAAAGTGAATAAATGAAGTGAGAAAAGAAGATAACTTTCAGATTTAAGGAGTATGCTTTGAGATAAAAGAAGATAATATTTTGAAAAGTGAATAATAAAAGTAATAAAAGAAGATAACTTTCAGATTTAAGGAGTATGCTTTGAGATTGAAGATAATATTTTGAAAAGTGAATAAATGAAGTGAGAAAAGAAGATAACTTTCAGATTTAAGGAGTATGCTTTGAGATTGAAGATAATATTTTGAAAAGTGAATAAATGAAGTGAGAAAAGAAGATAACTTTCAGATTTAAGGAGTATGCTTTGAGATAAAAGAAGATAATATTTTGAAAGGTGAATAATAAAAGTAATAAAAGAAGATAACTTTCAGATTTAAGGAGTATGCTTTGAGATTGAAGATAATATTTTGAAAAGTGAATAAATGAAGTGAGAAAAGAAGATAACTTTCAGATTTAAGGAGTATGCTTTGAGATAAAAGAAGATAATATTTTGAAAAGTGAATAATAAAAGTAATAAAAGAAGATAACTTTCAGATTTAAGGAGTATGCTTTGAGATAAAAGAAGATAATATTTTGAAAAGTGAATAATAAAAGTAATAAAAGAAGATAACTTTCAGATTTAAGGAGTATGCTTTGAGATAAAAGAAGATAATATTTTGAAAAGTGAATAATAAAAGTAATAAAAGAAGATAACTTTCAGATTTAAGGAGTATGCTTTGAGATTGAAGATAATATTTTGAAAAGTGAATAAATGAAGTGAGAAAAGAAGATAACTTTCAGATTTAAGGAGTATGCTTTGAGATTGAAGATAATATTTTGAAAAGTGAATAAATGAAGTGAGAAAAGAAGATAACTTTCAGATTTAAGGAGTATGCTTTGAGATAAAAGAAGATAATATTTTGAAAAGTGAATAAATGAAGTGAGAAAAGAAGATAACTTTCAGATTTAAGGAGTATGCTTTGAGATAAAAGAAGATAATATTTTGAAAAGTGAATAAATGAAGTGAGAAAAGAAGATAACTTTCAGATTTAAGGAGTATGCTTTGAGATAAAAGAAGATAATATTTTGAAAAGTGAATAATAAAAGTAATAAAAGAAGATAACTTTCAGATTTAAGGAGTATGCTTTGAGATTGAAGATAATATTTTGAAAAGTGAATAAATGAAGTGAGAAAAGAAGATAACTTTCAGATTTAAGGAGTATGCTTTGAGATAAAAGAAGATAATATTTTGAAAAGTGAATAAATGAAGTGAGAAAAGAAGATAACTTTCAGATTTAAGGAGTATGCTTTGAGATAAAAGAAGATAATATTTTGAAAGGTGAATAATAAAAGTAATAAAAGAAGATAACTTTCAGATTTAAGGAGTATGCTTTGAGATTGAAGATAATATTTTGAAAAGTGAATAAATGAAGTGAGAAAAGAAGATAACTTTCAGATTTAAGGAGTATGCTTTGAGATAAAAGAAGATAATATTTTGAAAAGTGAATAATAAAAGTAATAAAAGAAGATAACTTTCAGATTTAAGGAGTATGCTTTGAGATAAAAGAAGATAATATTTTGAAAAGTGAATAATAAAAGTAATAAAAGAAGATAACTTTCAGATTTAAGGAGTATGCTTTGAGATTGAAGATAATATTTTGAAAAGTGAATAAATGAAGTGAGAAAAGAAGATAACTTTCAGATTTAAGGAGTATGCTTTGAGATAAAAGAAGATAATATTTTGAAAAGTGAATAATAAAAGTAATAAAAGAAGATAACTTTCAGATTTAAGGAGTATGCTTTGAGATAAAAGAAGATAATATTTTTAAAAGTGAATAAATGAAGTGAGAAAAGAAGATAACTTTCAGATTTAAGGAGTATGCTTTGAGATAAAAGAAGATAATATTTTGAAAAGTGAATAAATGAAGTGAGAAAAGAAGATAACTTTCAGATTTAAGGAGTATGCTTTGAGATAAAAGATAATATTTTGAAAAGTGAATAAATGAAGTGAGAAAAGAAGATAACTTTCAGATTTAAGGAGTATGCTTTGAGATAAAAGAAGATAATATTTTGAAAAGTGAATAAATGAAGTGAGAAAAGAAGATAACTTTCAGATTTAAGGAGTATGCTTTGAGATAAAAGAAGATAATATTTTGAAAAGTGAATATTAAAAGTAATAAAAGAAGATAACTTTCAGATTTAAGGAGTATGCTTTGAGATAAAAGAAGATAATATTTTGAAAAGTGAATAAATGAAGTGAGAAAAGAAGATAGACTTTCAGATTTAAGGAGTATGCTTTGAGATTGAAGATAATATTTTGAAAAGTGAATAAATGAAGTGAGAAAAGAAGATAACTTTCAGATTTAAGGAGTATGCTTTGAGATAAAAGAAGATAATATTTTGAAAAGTGAATAAATGAAGTGAGAAAAGAAGATAACTTTCAGATTTAAGGAGTATGCTTTGAGATAAAAGAAGATAATATTTTGAAAAGTGAATAAATGAAGTGAGAAAAGAAGATAACTTTCAGATTTAAGGAGTATGCTTTGAGATAAAAGAAGATAATATTTTGAAAAGTGAATAAATGAAGTGAGAAAAGAAGATAACTTTCAGATTTAAGGAGTATGCTTTGAGATAAAAGAAGATAATATTTTGAAAAGTGAATATTAAAAGTAATAAAAGAAGATAACTTTCAGATTTAAGGAGTATGCTTTGAGATTGAAGATAATATTTTGAAAAGTGAATAAATGAAGTGAGAAAAGAAGATAACTTTCAGATTTAAGGAGTATGCTTTGAGATAAAAGAAGAAAATATTTTGAAAGGTGAATAATAAAAGTAATAAAAGAAGATAACTTTCAGATTTAAGGAGTATGCTTTGAGATAAAAGATAATATTTTGAAAAGTGAATAATAAAAGTAATAAAAGAAGATAACTTTCAGATTTAAGGAGTATGCTTTGAGATTGAAGATAATATTTTGAAAAGTGAATAAATGAAGTGAGAAAAGAAGATAACTTTCAGATTTAAGGAGTATGCTTTGAGATAAAAGAAGATAATATTTTGAAAAGTGAATAATAAAAGTAATAAAAGAAGATAACTTTCAGATTTAAGGAGTATGCTTTGAGATTGAAGATAATATTTTGAAAAGTGAATAAATGAAGTGAGAAAAGAAGATAACTTTCAGATTTAAGGAGTATGCTTTGAGATAAAAGAAGATAATATTTTGAAAAGTGAATAAATGAAGTGAGAAAAGAAGATAACTTTCAGATTTAAGGAGTATGCTTTGAGATAAAAGATAATATTTTGAAAAGTGAATAAATGAAGTGAGAAAAGAAGATAACTTTCAGATTTAAGGAGTATGCTTTGAGATAAAAGAAGATAATATTTTGAAAAGTGAATAAATGAAGTGAGAAAAGAAGATAACTTTCAGATTTAAGGAGTATGCTTTGAGATAAAAGAAGATAATATTTTGAAAAGTGAATATTAAAAGTAATAAAAGAAGATAACTTTCAGATTTAAGGAGTATGCTTTGAGATAAAAGAAGATAATATTTTGAAAAGTGAATAAATGAAGTGAGAAAAGAAGATAACTTTCAGATTTAAGGAGTATGCTTTGAGATTGAAGATAATATTTTGAAAAGTGAATAATAAAAGTAATAAAAGAAGATAACTTTCAGATTTAAGGAGTATGCTTTGAGATAAAAGAAGATAATATTTTGAAAAGTGAATAATAAAAGTAATAAAAGAAGATAACTTTCAGATTTAAGGAGTATGCTTTGAGATAAAAGAAGATAATATTTTGAAAAGTGAATAATAAAAGTAATAAAAGAAGATAACTTTCAGATTTAAGGAGTATGCTTTGAGATAAAAGAAGATAATATTTTGAAAAGTGAATAATAAAAGTAATAAAAGAAGATAGACTTTCAGATTTAAGGAGTATGCTTTGAGATTGAAGATAATATTTTGAAAAGTGAATAAATGAAGTGAGAAAAGAAGATAACTTTCAGATTTAAGGAGTATGCTTTGAGATAAAAGAAGATAATATTTTGAAAAGTGAATAAATGAAGTGAGAAAAGAAGATAACTTTCAGATTTAAGGAGTATGCTTTGAGATAAAAGAAGATAATATTTTGAAAAGTGAATAAATGAAGTGAGAAAAGAAGATAACTTTCAGATTTAAGGAGTATGCTTTGAGATAAAAGAAGATAATATTTTGAAAAGTGAATAAATGAAGTGAGAAAAGAAGATAACTTTCAGATTTAAGGAGTATGCTTTGAGATAAAAGATAATATTTTGAAAAGTGAATAAATGAAGTGAGAAAAGAAGATAACTTTCAGATTTAAGGAGTATGCTTTGAGATAAAAGAAGATAATATTTTGAAAAGTGAATAAATGAAGTGAGAAAAGAAGATAACTTTCAGATTTAAGGAGTATGCTTTGAGATAAAAGAAGATAATATTTTGAAAAGTGAATATTAAAAGTAATAAAAGAAGATAACTTTCAGATTTAAGGAGTATGCTTTGAGATAAAAGAAGATAATATTTTGAAAAGTGAATAAATGAAGTGAGAAAAGAAGATAACTTTCAGATTTAAGGAGTATGCTTTGAGATTGAAGATAATATTTTGAAAAGTGAATAATAAAAGTAATAAAAGAAGATAACTTTCAGATTTAAGGAGTATGCTTTGAGATAAAAGAAGATAATATTTTGAAAAGTGAATAATAAAAGTAATAAAAGAAGATAACTTTCAGATTTAAGGAGTATGCTTTGAGATAAAAGAAGATAATATTTTGAAAAGTGAATAATAAAAGTAATAAAAGAAGATAACTTTCAGATTTAAGGAGTATGCTTTGAGATAAAAGAAGATAATATTTTGAAAAGTGAATAATAAAAGTAATAAAAGAAGATAGACTTTCAGATTTAAGGAGTATGCTTTGAGATTGAAGATAATATTTTGAAAAGTGAATAAATGAAGTGAGAAAAGAAGATAACTTTCAGATTTAAGGAGTATGCTTTGAGATAAAAGAAGATAATATTTTGAAAAGTGAATAAATGAAGTGAGAAAAGAAGATAACTTTCAGATTTAAGGAGTATGCTTTGAGATAAAAGAAGATAATATTTTGAAAAGTGAATAATAAAAGTAATAAAAGAAGATAACTTTCAGATTTAAGGAGTATGCTTTGAGATAAAAGATAATATTTTGAAAAGTGAATAAATGAAGTGAGAAAAGAAGATAACTTTCAGATTTAAGGAGTATGCTTTGAGATAAAAGAAGATAATATTTTGAAAAGTGAATAAATGAAGTGAGAAAAGAAGATAACTTTCAGATTTAAGGAGTATGCTTTGAGATAAAAGAAGATAATATTTTGAAAAGTGAATAATAAAAGTAATAAAAGAAGATAACTTTCAGATTTAAGGAGTATGCTTTGAGATAAAAGAAGATAATATTTTGAAAAGTGAATAAATGAAGTGAGAAAAGAAGATAGACTTTCAGATTTAAGGAGTATGCTTTGAGATTGAAGATAATATTTTGAAAAGTGAATAAATGAAGTGAGGAAAAGAAGATAACTTTCAGATTTAAGGAGTATGCTTTGAGATAAAAGAAGATAATATTTTGAAAAGTGAATAAATGAAGTGAGAAAAGAAGATAACTTTCAGATTTAAGGAGTATGCTTTGAGATAAAAGAAGATAATATTTTGAAAAGTGAATAAATGAAGTGAGAAAAGAAGATAACTTTCAGATTTAAGGAGTATGCTTTGAGATAAAAGAAGATAATATTTTGAAAGGTGAATAATAAAAGTAATAAAAGAAGATAACTTTCAGATTTAAGGAGTATGCTTTGAGATAAAAGAAGATAATATTTTGAAAAGTGAATAAATGAAGTGAGAAAAGAAGATAACTTTCAGATTTAAGGAGTATGCTTTGAGATAAAAGAAGATAATATTTTGAAAAGTGAATAAATGAAGTGAGAAAAGAAGATAACTTTCAGATTTAAGGAGTATGCTTTGAGATAAAAGAAGATAATATTTTGAAAGGTGAATAATAAAAGTAATAAAAGAAGATAACTTTCAGATTTAAGGAGTATGCTTTGAGATTGAAGATAATATTTTGAAAAGTGAATAAATGAAGTGAGAAAAGAAGATAACTTTCAGATTTAAGGAGTATGCTTTGAGATAAAAGAAGATAATATTTTGAAAAGTGAATAATAAAAGTAATAAAAGAAGATAACTTTCAGATTTAAGGAGTATGCTTTGAGATTGAAGATAATATTTTGAAAAGTGAATAAATGAAGTGAGAAAAGAAGATAACTTTCAGATTTAAGGAGTATGCTTTGAGATAAAAGAAGATAATATTTTGAAAAGTGAATAAATGAAGTGAGAAAAGAAGATAACTTTCAGATTTAAGGAGTATGCTTTGAGATAAAAGAAGATAATATTTTGAAAAGTGAATAAATGAAGTGAGAAAAGAAGATAACTTTCAGATTTAAGGAGTATGCTTTGAGATAAAAGAAGATAATATTTTGAAAAGTGAATAAATGAAGTGAGGAAAAGAAGATAACTTTCAGATTTAAGGAGTATGCTTTGAGATAAAAGAAGATAATATTTTGAAAAGTGAATAAATGAAGTGAGAAAAGAAGATAACTTTCAGATTTAAGGAGTATGCTTTGAGATAAAAGAAGATAATATTTTGAAAGGTGAATAATAAAAGTAATAAAAGGAAGATAACTTTCAGATTTAAGGAGTATGCTTTGAGATTGAAGATAATATTTTGAAAAGTGAATAAATGAAGTGAGAAAAGAAGATAACTTTCAGATTTAAGGAGTATGCTTTGAGATAAAAGAAGATAATATTTTTAAAAGTGAATAAATGAAGTGAGAAAAGAAGATAACTTTCAGATTTTAAGGAGTATGCTTTGAGATAAAAGAAGATAATATTTTGAAAATTGAATAAATGAAGTGAGAAAAGAAGATAACTTTCAGATTTAAGGAGTATGCTTTGAGATAAAAGAAGATAATATTTTGAAAAGTGAATAAATGAAGTGAGGAAAAGAAGATAACTTACAGATTTAAGGAGTATGCTTTGAGATAAAAGAAGATAATATTTTGAAAAGTGAATAATAAAAGTAATAAAAGAAGATAACTTTCAGATTTAAGGAGTATGCTTTGAGATAAAAGAAGATAATATTTTGAAAAGTGAATAATAAAAGTAATAAAAGAAGATAACTTTCAGATTTAAGGAGTATGCTTTGAGATTGAAGATAATATTTTGAAAAGTGAATAAATGAAGTGAGAAAAGAAGATAACTTTCAGATTTAAGGAGTATGCTTTGAGATAAAAGAAGATAATATTTTGAAAAGTGAATAATAAAAGTAATAAAAGAAGATAACTTTCAGATTTAAGGAGTATGCTTTGAGATAAAAGAAGATAATATTTTGAAAAGTGAATAAATGAAGTGAGGAAAAGAAGATAACTTTCAGATTTAAGGAGTATGCTTTGAGATAAAAGAAGATAATATTTTGAAAAGTGAATAATAAAAGTAATAAAAGAAGATAACTTTCAGATTTAAGGAGTATGCTT
>CAMPDV010005499.1:0-24683 GCA_946699065.1 Loxodes magnus
TCTACTCTTCTTTTCTTACTTTTCTTCTTCACTTTACTTTTAAAACTAACTACTTACTCTTTTCTTATCAAAGCTTCAACACTTAAAAACTGAATCTACTCTTCTTTTCTTACTTTTCTTCTTCACTTTACTTTTAAAACTAACTACTTACTCTTTTCTTATCAAAGCTTCAACACTTAAAAACTGAATCTACTCTTCTTTTCTTACTTTTCTTACTTTTCTTCTTCACTTTACTTTTAAAACTAACTACTTACTCTTTTCTTATCAAAGCTTCAACACTTAAAAACTGAATCTACTCTTCTTTTCTTACTTTTCTTCTTCACTTTACTTTTAAAACTAACTACTTACTCTTTTCTTATCAAAGCTTCAACACTTAAAAACTGAATCTACTCTTCTTTTCTTACTTTTCTTCTTCACTTTACTTTTAAAACTAACTACTTACTCTTTTCTTATCAAAGCTTCAACACTTAAAAACTGAATCTACTCTTCTTTTCTTACTTTTCTTCTTCACTTTACTTTTAAAACTAACTACTTACTCTTTTCTTATCAAAGCTTCAACACTTAAAAACTGAATCTACTCTTCTTTTCTTACTTTTCTTCTTCATTTTCTTTTAAAACTAACTACTTACTCTTTTCTTATCAAAGCTTCAACACTTAAAAACTGAATCTACTCTTCTTTTCTTACTTTTCTTCTTCACTTTACTTTTAAAACTAACTACTTACTCTTTTCTTATCAAAGCTTCAACACTTAAAAACTGAATCTACTCTTCTTTTCTTACTTTTCTTCTTCACTTTACTTTTAAAACTAACTACTTACTCTTTTCTTATCAAAGCTTCAACACTTAAAAACTGAATCTACTCTTCTTTTCTTACTTTTCTTCTTCACTTTACTTTTAAAACTAACTACTTACTCTTTTCTTATCAAAGCTTCAACACTTAAAAACTGAATCTACTCTTCTTTTCTTACTTTTCTTCTTCACTTTACTTTTAAAACTAACTACTTACTCTTTTCTTATCAAAGCTTCAACACTTAAAAACTGAATCTACTCTTCTTTTCTTACTTTTCTTCTTCACTTTACTTTTAAAACTAACTACTTACTCTTTTCTTATCAAAGCTTCAACACTTAAAAACTGAATCTACTCTTCTTTTCTTACTTTTCTTCTTCACTTTACTTTTAAAACTAACTACTTACTCTTTTCTTATCAAAGCTTCAACACTTAAAAACTGAATCTACTCTTCTTTTCTTACTTTTCTTCTTCACTTTACTTTTAAAACTAACTACTTACTCTTTTCTTATCAAAGCTTCAACACTTAAAAACTGAATCTACTCTTCTTTTCTTACTTTTCTTACTTTTCTTCTTCACTTTACTTTTAAAACTAACTACTTACTCTTTTCTTATCAAAGCTTCAACACTTAAAAACTGAATCTACTCTTCTTTTCTTACTTTTCTTCTTCACTTTACTTTTAAAACTAACTACTTACTCTTTTCTTATCAAAGCTTCAACACTTAAAAACTGAATCTACTCTTCTTTTCTTACTTTTCTTCTTCACTTTACTTTTAAAACTAACTACTTACTCTTTTCTTATCAAAGCTTCAACACTTAAAAACTGAATCTACTCTTCTTTTCTTACTTTTCTTCTTCATTTTCTTTTAAAACTAACTACTTACTCTTTTCTTATCAAAGCTTCAACACTTAAAAACTGAATCTACTCTTCTTTTCTTACTTTTCTTCTTCACTTTACTTTTAAAACTAACTACTTACTCTTTTCTTATCAAAGCTTCAACACTTAAAAACTGAATCTACTCTTCTTTTCTTACTTTTCTTCTTCACTTTACTTTTAAAACTAACTACTTACTCTTTTCTTATCAAAGCTTCAACACTTAAAAACTGAATCTACTCTTCTTTTCTTACTTTTCTTCTTCACTTTACTTTTAAAACTAACTACTTACTCTTTTCTTATCAAAGCTTCAACACTTAAAAACTGAATCTACTCTTCTTTTCTTACTTTTCTTCTTCACTTTACTTTTAAAACTAACTACTTACTCTTTTCTTATCAAAGCTTCAACACTTAAAAACTGAATCTACTCTTCTTTTCTTACTTTTCTTCTTCACTTTACTTTTAAAACTAACTACTTACTCTTTTCTTATCAAAGCTTCAACACTTAAAAACTGAATCTACTCTTCTTTTCTTACTTTTCTTCTTCACTTTACTTTTAAAACTAACTACTTACTCTTTTCTTATCAAAGCTTCAACACTTAAAAACTGAATCTACTCTTCTTTTCTTACTTTTCTTCTTCACTTTACTTTTAAAACTAACTACTTACTCTTTTCTTATCAAAGCTTCAACACTTAAAAACTGAATCTACTCTTCTTTTCTTACTTTTCTTACTTTTCTTCTTCACTTTACTTTTAAAACTAACTACTTACTCTTTTCTTATCAAAGCTTCAACACTTAAAAACTGAATCTACTCTTCTTTTCTTACTTTTCTTCTTCACTTTACTTTTAAAACTAACTACTTACTCTTTTCTTATCAAAGCTTCAACACTTAAAAACTGAATCTACTCTTCTTTTCTTACTTTTCTTCTTCACTTTACTTTTAAAACTAACTACTTACTCTTTTCTTATCAAAGCTTCAACACTTAAAAACTGAATCTACTCTTCTTTTCTTACTTTTCTTCTTCATTTTCTTTTAAAACTAACTACTTACTCTTTTCTTATCAAAGCTTCAACACTTAAAAACTGAATCTACTCTTCTTTTCTTACTTTTCTTCTTCACTTTACTTTTAAAACTAACTACTTACTCTTTTCTTATCAAAGCTTCAACACTTAAAAACTGAATCTACTCTTCTTTTCTTACTTTTCTTACTTTTCTTCTTCACTTTACTTTTAAAACTAACTACTTACTCTTTTCTTATCAAAGCTTCAACACTTAAAAACTGAATCTACTCTTCTTTTCTTACTTTTCTTACTTTTCTTCTTCACTTTACTTTTAAAACTAACTACTTACTCTTTTCTTATCAAAGCTTCAACACTTAAAAACTGAATCTACTCTTCTTTTCTTACTTTTCTTACTTTTCTTCTTCACTTTACTTTTAAAACTAACTACTTACTCTTTTCTTATCAAAGCTTCAACACTTAAAAACTGAATCTACTCTTCTTTTCTTACTTTTCTTCTTCACTTTACTTTTAAAACTAACTACTTACTCTTTTCTTATCAAATCTTCAACACTTAAAAACTGAATCTACTCTTCTTTTCTTACTTTTCTTACTTTTCTTCTTCACTTTACTTTTAAAACTAACTACTTACTCTTTTCTTATCAAAGCTTCAACACTTAAAAACTGAATCTACTCTTCTTTTCTTACTTTTCTTCTTCACTTTACTTTTAAAACTAACTACTTACTCTTTTCTTATCAAAGCTTCAACACTTAAAAACTGAATCTACTCTTCTTTTCTTACTTTTCTTCTTCACTTTACTTTTAAAACTAACTACTTACTCTTTTCTTATAAAAGCTTCAACACTTAAAAACTGAATCTACTCTTCTTTTCTTACTTTTCTTACTTTTCTTCTTCACTTTACTTTTAAAACTAACTACTTACTCTTTTCTTATCAAAGCTTCAACACTTAAAAACTGAATCTACTCTTCTTTTCTTACTTTTCACTACTTATTCTTTTCTTATCAAAGCTTCAACACTTAAAAACTGAATCTACTCTTCTTTTCTTACTTTTCTTCTTCACTTTACTTTTAAAACTAACTACTTACTCTTTTCTTATCAAAGCTTCAACACTTAAAAACTGAATCTACTCTTCTTTTCTTACTTTTCTTACTTTTCTTCTTCACTTTACTTTTAAAACTAACTACTTACTCTTTTCTTATCAAAGCTTCAACACTTAAAAACTGAATCTACTCTTCTTTTCTTACTTTTCTTCTTCATTTTCTTTTAAAACTAACTACTTACTCTTTTCTTATCAAAGCTTCAACACTTAAAAACTGAATCTACTCTTCTTTTCTTACTTTTCTTCTTCACTTTACTTTTAAAACTAACTACTTACTCTTTTCTTATCAAAGCTTCAACACTTAAAAACTGAATCTACTCTTCTTTTCTTACTTTTCTTCTTCACTTTACTTTTAAAACTAACTACTTACTCTTTTCTTATCAAAGCTTCAACACTTAAAAACTGAATCTACTCTTCTTTTCTTACTTTTCTTACTTTTCTTCTTCACTTTACTTTTAAAACTAACTACTTACTCTTTTCTTATCAAAGCTTCAACACTTAAAAACTGAATCTACTCTTCTTTTCTTACTTTTCTTCTTCACTTTACTTTTAAAACTAACTACTTACTCTTTTCTTATCAAAGCTTCAACACTTAAAAACTGAATCTACTCTTCTTTTCTTACTTTTCTTACTTTTCTTCTTCACTTTACTTTTAAAACTAACTACTTACTCTTTTCTTATCAAAGCTTCAACACTTAAAAACTGAATCTACTCTTCTTTTCTTACTTTTCTTCTTCACTTTACTTTTAAAACTAACTACTTACTCTTTTCTTATCAAATCTTCAACACTTAAAAACTGAATCTACTCTTCTTTTCTTACTTTTCTTCTTCACTTTACTTTTAAAACTAACTACTTACTCTTTTCTTATCAAAGCTTCAACACTTAAAAACTGAATCTACTCTTCTTTTCTTACTTTTCTTCTTCACTTTACTTTTAAAACTAACTACTTACTCTTTTCTTATCAAAGCTTCAACACTTAAAAACTGAATCTACTCTTCTTTTCTTACTTTTCTTCTTCACTTTACTTTTAAAACTAACTACTTACTCTTTTCTTATCAAAGCTTCAACACTTAAAAACTGAATCTACTCTTCTTTTCTTACTTTTCTTCTTCACTTTACTTTTAAAACTAACTACTTACTCTTTTCTTATCAAAGCTTCAACACTTAAAAACTGAATCTACTCTTCTTTTCTTACTTTTCTTACTTTTCTTCTTCACTTTACTTTTAAAACTAACTACTTACTCTTTTCTTATCAAAGCTTCAACACTTAAAAACTGAATCTACTCTTCTTTTCTTACTTTTCTTCTTCACTTTACTTTTAAAACTAACTACTTACTCTTTTCTTATCAAAGCTTCAACACTTAAAAACTGAATCTACTCTTCTTTTCTTACTTTTCTTCTTCACTTTACTTTTAAAACTAACTACTTACTCTTTTCTTATCAAAGCTTCAACACTTAAAAACTGAATCTACTCTTCTTTTCTTACTTTTCTTCTTCACTTTACTTTTAAAACTAACTACTTACTCTTTTCTTATCAAAGCTTCAACACTTAAAAACTGAATCTACTCTTCTTTTCTTACTTTTCTTACTTTTCTTCTTCACTTTACTTTTAAAACTAACTACTTACTCTTTTCTTATCAAAGCTCCAACACTTAAAAACTGAATCTACTCTTCTTTTCTTACTTTTCTTCTTCACTTTACTTTTAAAACTAACTACTTACTCTTTTCTTATCAAAGCTTCAACACTTAAAAACTGAATCTACTCTTCTTTTCTTACTTTTCTTCTTCACTTTACTTTTAAAACTAACTACTTACTCTTTTCTTATCAAAGCTTCAACACTTAAAAACTGAATCTACTCTTCTTTTCTTACTTTTCTTCTTCACTTTACTTTTAAAACTAACTACTTACTCTTTTCTTATCAAAGCTTCAACACTTAAAAACTGAATCTACTCTTCTTTTCTTACTTTTCTTCTTCACTTTACTTTTAAAACTAACTACTTACTCTTTTCTTATCAAAGCTTCAACACTTAAAAACTGAATCTACTCTTCTTTTCTTACTTTTCTTACTTTTCTTCTTCACTTTACTTTTAAAACTAACTACTTACTCTTTTCTTATCAAAGCTTCAACACTTAAAAACTGAATCTACTCTTCTTTTCTTACTTTTCTTACTTTTCTTCTTCACTTTACTTTTAAAACTAACTACTTACTCTTTTCTTATCAAAGCTTCAACACTTAAAAACTGAATCTACTCTTCTTTTCTTACTTTTCTTACTTTTCTTCTTCACTTTACTTTTAAAACTAACTACTTACTCTTTTCTTATCAAAGCTTCAACACTTAAAAACTGAATCTACTCTTCTTTTCTTACTTTTCTTACTTTTCTTCTTCACTTTACTTTTAAAACTAACTACTTACTCTTTTCTTATCAAAGCTTCAACACTTAAAAACTGAATCTACTCTTCTTTTCTTACTTTTCACTACTTACTCTTTTCTTATCAAAGCTTCAACACTTAAAAACTGAATCTACTCTTCTTTTCTTACTTTTCTTCTTCACTTTACTTTTAAAACTAACTACTTACTCTTTTCTTATCAAAGCTTCAACACTTAAAAACTGAATCTACTCTTCTTTTCTTACTTTTCTTCTTCACTTTACTTTTAAAACTAACTACTTACTCTTTTCTTATCAAAGCTTCAACACTTAAAAACTGAATCTACTCTTCTTTTCTTACTTTTCTTCTTCACTTTACTTTTAAAACTAACTACTTACTCTTTTCTTATCAAAGCTTCAACACTTAAAAACTGAATCTACTCTTCTTTTCTTACTTTTCTTCTTCACTTTACTTTTAAAACTAACTACTTACTCTTTTCTTATCAAAGCTTCAACACTTAAAAACTGAATCTACTCTTCTTTTCTTACTTTTCTTCTTCACTTTACTTTTAAAACTAACTACTTACTCTTTTCTTATCAAAGCTTCAACACTTAAAAACTGAATCTACTCTTCTTTTCTTACTTTTCTTAGTTTTCTTCTTCACTTTACTTTTAAAACTAACTACTTACTCTTTTCTTATCAAAGCTTCAACACTTAAAAACTGAATCTACTCTTCTTTTCTTACTTTTCTTACTTTTCTTCTTCACTTTACTTTTAAAACTAACTACTTACTCTTTTCTTATCAAAGCTTCAACACTTAAAAACTGAATCTACTCTTCTTTTCTTACTTTTCTTACTTTTCTTCTTCACTTTACTTTTAAAACTAACTACTTACTCTTTTCTTATCAAAGCTTCAACACTTAAAAACTGAATCTACTCTTCTTTTCTTACTTTTCTTCTTCACTTTACTTTTAAAACTAACTACTTACTCTTTTCTTATCAAAGCTTCAACACTTAAAAACTGAATCTACTCTTCTTTTCTTACTTTTCTTCTTCATTTTCTTTTAAAACTAACTACTTACTCTTTTCTTATCAAAGCTTCAACACTTAAAAACTGAATCTACTCTTCTTTTCTTACTTTTCTTACTTTTCTTCTTCACTTTACTTTTAAAACTAACTACTTACTCTTTTCTTATCAAAGCTTCAACACTTAAAAACTGAATCTACTCTTCTTTTCTTACTTTTCTTACTTTTCTTCTTCACTTTACTTTTAAAACTAACTACTTACTCTTTTCTTATCAAAGCTTCAACACTTAAAAACTGAATCTACTCTTCTTTTCTTACTTTTCTTCTTCACTTTACTTTTAAAACTAACTACTTACTCTTTTCTTATCAAAGCTTCAACACTTAAAAACTGAATCTACTCTTCTTTTCTTACTTTTCTTACTTTTCTTCTTCACTTTACTTTTAAAACTAACTACTTACTCTTTTCTTATCAAAGCTTCAACACTTAAAAACTGAATCTACTCTTCTTTTCTTACTTTTCTTCTTCACTTTACTTTTAAAACTAACTACTTACTCTTTTCTTATCAAAGCTTCAACACTTAAAAACTGAATCTACTCTTCTTTTCTTACTTTTCTTCTTCACTTTACTTTTAAAACTAACTACTTACTCTTTTCTTATCAAATCTTCAACACTTAAAAACTGAATCTACTCTTCTTTTCTTACTTTTCTTCTTCACTTTACTTTTAAAACTAACTACTTACTCTTTTCTTATCAAAGCTTCAACACTTAAAAACTGAATCTACTCTTCTTTTCTTACTTTTCTTCTTCACTTTACTTTTAAAACTAACTACTTACTCTTTTCTTATCAAAGCTTCAACACTTAAAAACTGAATCTACTCTTCTTTTCTTACTTTTCTTACTTTTCTTCTTCACTTTACTTTTAAAACTAACTACTTACTCTTTTCTTATCAAAGCTTCAACACTTAAAAACTGAATCTACTCTTCTTTTCTTACTTTTCACTACTTATTCTTTTCTTATCAAAGCTTCAACACTTAAAAACTGAATCTACTCTTCTTTTCTTACTTTTCTTCTTCACTTTACTTTTAAAACTAACTACTTACTCTTTTCTTATCAAAGCTTCAACACTTAAAAACTGAATCTACTCTTCTTTTCTTACTTTTCTTACTTTTCTTCTTCACTTTACTTTTAAAACTAACTACTTACTCTTTTCTTATCAAAGCTTCAACACTTAAAAACTGAATCTACTCTTCTTTTCTTACTTTTCTTCTTCATTTTCTTTTAAAACTAACTACTTACTCTTTTCTTATCAAAGCTTCAACACTTAAAAACTGAATCTACTCTTCTTTTCTTACTTTTCTTCTTCACTTTACTTTTAAAACTAACTACTTACTCTTTTCTTATCAAAGCTTCAACACTTAAAAACTGAATCTACTCTTCTTTTCTTACTTTTCTTCTTCACTTTACTTTTAAATCTAACTACTTACTCTTTTCTTATCAAAGCTTCAACACTTAAAAACTGAATCTACTCTTCTTTTCTTACTTTTCTTACTTTTCTTCTTCACTTTACTTTTAAAACTAACTACTTACTCTTTTCTTATCAAAGCTTCAACACTTAAAAACTGAATCTACTCTTCTTTTCTTACTTTTCTTCTTCACTTTACTTTTAAAACTAACTACTTACTCTTTTCTTATCAAAGCTTCAACACTTAAAAACTGAATCTACTCTTCTTTTCTTACTTTTCTTACTTTTCTTCTTCACTTTACTTTTAAAACTAACTACTTACTCTTTTCTTATCAAAGCTTCAACACTTAAAAACTGAATCTACTCTTCTTTTCTTACTTTTCTTCTTCACTTTACTTTTAAAACTAACTACTTACTCTTTTCTTATCAAAGCTTCAACACTTAAAAACTGAATCTACTCTTCTTTTCTTACTTTTCTTCTTCACTTTACTTTTAAAACTAACTACTTACTCTTTTCTTATCAAAGCTTCAACACTTAAAAACTGAATCTACTCTTCTTTTCTTACTTTTCTTCTTCACTTTACTTTTAAAACTAACTACTTACTCTTTTCTTATCAAAGCTTCAACACTTAAAAACTGAATCTACTCTTCTTTTCTTACTTTTCTTCTTCACTTTACTTTTAAAACTAACTACTTACTCTATTCTTATCAAAGCTTCAACACTTAAAAACTGAATCTACTCTTCTTTTCTTACTTTTCACAACTTACTCTTTTCTTATCAAAGCTTCAACACTTAAAAACTGAATCTACTCTTCTTTTCTTACTTTTCACTACTTACTCTTTTCTTATCAAAGCTTCAACACTTAAAAACTGAATCTACTCTTCTTTTCTTACTTTTCTTCTTCACTTTACTTTTAAAACTAACTACTTACTCTTTTCTTATCAAAGCTTCAACACTTAAAAACTGAATCTACTCTTCTTTTCTTACTTTTCTTACTTTTCTTCTTCACTTTACTTTTAAAACTAACTACTTACTCTTTTCTTATCAAAGCTTCAACACTTAAAAACTGAATCTACTCTTCTTTTCTTACTTTTCTTCTTCACTTTACTTTTAAAACTAACTACTTACTCTTTTCTTATCAAAGCTTCAACACTTAAAAACTGAATCTACTCTTCTTTTCTTACTTTTCTTCTTCACTTTACTTTTAAAACTAACTACTTACTCTTTTCTTATCAAAGCTTCAACACTTAAAAATGAATCTACTCTTCTTTTCTTACTTTTCTTCTTCATTTTCTTTTAAAACTAACTACTTACTCTTTTCTTATCAAAGCTTCAACACTTAAAAACTGAATCTACTCTTCTTTTCTTACTTTTCTTATTCACTTTTCTTAGAAATCTTATTTAACTTCTAGATACTTTCAATTATGATCTTCACACTCTTTTTCTTACTTTCCTTATTCACTTTTCTTAGAAATCTTATTAAACTTCTAGATACTTTCAATTATTATCTTCACACTCTTTTTCTTACTTTTCTTATTCACTTTTCTTAGAAATCTTATTTATCTTCTAGATACTTTCAATTATGGTCTTCACACTCTTTTTCTTACTTTCCTTATTCACTTTTCTTAGAAATCTTATTAAACTTCTAGATACTTTCAATTATTATCTTCACACTCTTTTTCTTACTTTTCTTATTCACTTTTCTTAGAAATCTTATTTATCTTCTAGATACTTTCAATTATGGTCTTCACACTCTTTTTCTTACTTTCCTTATTCACTTTTCTTAGAAATCTTATTTATCTTCTAGATACTTTCAATTATGATCTTCACACTCTTTTTCTATCTTTCCTTATTCACTTTTCTTAGAAATCTTATTTAACTTCTAGATACTTTCAATTATGATCTTCACACTCTTTTTCTTACTTTTCTTATTCACTTTTCTTAGAAATTTTATTTATCTTCTAGATACTTTCAATTATGATCTTCACACTCTTTTTCTTACTTTCCTTATTCACTTTTCTTAGAAATCTTATTTATCTTCTAGATACTTTCAATTATGATCTTCACACTCTTTTTCTTACTTTTCTTATTCACTTTTCTTAGAAATCTTTTTTATCTTCTAGATACTTTCAATTATGATCTTCACACTCTTTTTCTTACTTTCCTTATTCACTTTTCTTAGAAATCTTATTTATCTTCTAGATACTTTCAATTATGATCTTCACACTCTTTTTCTTACTTTCCTTATTCACTTTTCTTAGAAATCTTATTTATCTTCTAGATACTTTCAATTATGATCTTCACACTCTTTTTCTATCTTTCCTTATTCACTTTTCTTAGAAATCTTATTTAACTTCTAGATACTTTCAATTATGATTTTCACACTCTTTTTCTTACTTTTCTTATTCACTTTTCTTAGAAATCTTATTTATCTTCTAGATACTTTCAATTATGATTTTCACACTCTTTTTCTTACTTTTCTTATTCACTTTTCTTAGAAATCTTATTTATCTTCTAGATACTTTCAATTATGATCTTCACACTCTTTTTCTTACTTTTCTTATTCACTTTTCTTAGAAATCTTTTTTAACTTCTAGATACTTTCAATTATGATTTTCACACTCTTTTTCTTACTTTTCTTATTCACTTTTCTTAGAAATCTTATTTATCTTCTAGATACTTTCAATTATGATCTTCACACTCTTTTTCTTACTTTTCTTATTCACTTTTCTTAGAAATCTTATTTAAATTCTAGATACTTTCAATTATGATCTTCACACTCTTTTTCTTACTTTTCTTATTCACTTTTCTTAGAAATCTTATTTATCTTCTAGATACTTTCAATTATGATCTTCACACTCTTTTTCTTACTTTTCTTATTCACTTTTCTTAGAAATCTTATTTATCTTCTAGATACTTTCAATTATGATCTTCACACTCTTTTTCTTACTTTCCTTATTCACTTTTCTTAGAAATCTTATTTAACTTCTAGATACTTTCAATTATGATCTTCACACTCTTTTTCTTACTTTTCTTATTCACTTTTCTTAGAAATCTTATTTATCTTCTAGATACTTTCAATTATGATCTTCACACTCTTTTTCTTACTTTTCTTATTCACTTTTCTTAGAAATCTTATTTATCTTCTAGATACTTTCAATTATGATCTTCACACTCTTTTTCTTACTTTTCTTATTCACTTTTCTTAGAAATCTTATTTATCTTCTAGATACTTTCAATTATGATCTTCACACTCTTTTTCTTACTTTTCTTATTCACTTTTCTTAGAAATCTTATTTAACTTCTAGATACTTTCAATTATGATCTTCACACTCTTTTTCTTACTTTCCTTATTCACTTTTCTTAGAAATCTTATTTAACTTCTAGATACTTTCAATTATGATCTTCACACTCTTTTTCTTACTTTCCTTATTCACTTTTCTTAGAAATCTTATTTAACTTCTAGATACTTTCAATTATGATCTTCACACTCTTTTTCTTACTTTCCTTATTCACTTTTCTTAGAAATCTTATTTATCTTCTAGATACTTTCAATTATGATCTTCACACTCTTTTTCTTACTTTTCTTATTCACTTTTCTTAGAAATCTTATTTATCTTCTAGATACTTTCAATTATGATTTTCACACTCTTTTTCTTACTTTCCTTATTCACTTTTCTTAGAAATCTTATTTAACTTCTAGATACTTTCAATTATGATCTTCACACTCTTTTTCTTACTTTCCTTATTCACTTTTCTTAGAAATCTTATTTATCTTCTAGATACTTTCAATTATGATCTTCACACTCTTTTTCTTACTTTTCTTATTCACTTTTCTTAGAAATCTTTTTTATCTTCTAGATACTTTCAATTATGATCTTCACACTCTTTTTCTTACTTTCCTTATTCACTTTTCTTAGAAATCTTATTTATCTTCTAGATACTTTCAATTATGATCTTCACACTCTTTTTCTTACTTTCCTTATTCACTTTTCTTAGAAATCTTATTTATCTTCTAGATACTTTCAATTATGATCTTCACACTCTTTTTCTTACTTTCCTTATTCACTTTTCTTAGAAATCTTATTTAACTTCTAGATACTTTCAATTATGATTTTCACACTCTTTTTCTTACTTTTCTTATTCACTTTTCTTAGAAATCTTATTTATCTTCTAGATACTTTCAATTATGATTTTCACACTCTTTTTCTTACTTTTCTTATTCACTTTTCTTAGAAATCTTATTTATCTTCTAGATACTTTCAATTATGATCTTCACACTCTTTTTCTTACTTTTCTTATTCACTTTTCTTAGAAATCTTTTTTAACTTCTAGATACTTTCAATTATGATTTTCACACTCTTTTTCTTACTTTTCTTATTCACTTTTCTTAGAAATCTTATTTAACTTCTAGATACTTTCAATTATGATCTTCACACTCTTTTTCTTACTTTCCTTATTCACTTTTCTTAGAAATCTTATTTATCTTCTAGATACTTTCAATTATGATCTTCACACTCTTTTTCTTACTTTTCTTATTCACTTTTCTTAGAAATCTTATTTATCTTCTAGATACTTTCAATTATGATCTTCACACTCTTTTTCTTACTTTTCTTATTCACTTTTCTTAGAAATCTTATTTATCTTCTAGATACTTTCAATTATGATCTTCACACTCTTTTTCTTACTTTTCTTATTCACTTTTCTTAGAAATCTTATTTATCTTCTAGATACTTTCAATTATGATCTTCACACTCTTTTTCTTACTTTTCTTATTCACTTTTCTTAGAAATCTTATTTATCTTCTAGATACTTTCAATTATGATCTTCACACTCTTTTTCTTACTTTTCTTATTCACTTTTCTTAGAAATCTTATTTATCTTCTAGATACTTTCAATTATGATCTTCACACTCTTTTTCTTACTTTCCTTATTCACTTTTCTTAGAAATCTTATTTAACTTCTAGATACTTTCAATTATGATCTTCACACTCTTTTTCTTACTTTTCTTATTCACTTTTCTTAGAAATCTTATTTATCTTCTAGATACTTTCAATTATGATCTTCACACTCTTTTTCTTACTTTTCTTATTCACTTTTCTTAGAAATCTTATTTATCTTCTAGATACTTTCAATTATGATCTTCACACTCTTTTTCTTACTTTTCTTATTCACTTTTCTTAGAAATCTTATTTAACTTCTAGATACTTTCAATTATGATCTTCACACTCTTTTTCTTACTTTTCTTATTCACTTTTCTTAGAAATCTTATTTAACTTCTAGATACTTTCAATTATGATCTTCACACTCTTTTTCTTACTTTCCTTATTCACTTTTCTTAGAAATCTTATTTAACTTCTAGATACTTTCAATTATGATCTTCACACTCTTTTTCTTACTTTCCTTATTCACTTTTCTTAGAAATCTTATTTAACTTCTAGATACTTTCAATTATGATCTTCACACTCTTTTTCTTACTTTTCTTATTCACTTTTCTTAGAAATCTTATTTATCTTCTAGATACTTTCAATTATGATCTTCACACTCTTTTTCTTACTTTTCTTATTCACTTTTCTTAGAAATCTTATTTATCTTCTAGATACTTTCAATTATGATTTTCACACTCTTTTTCTTACTTTCCTTATTCACTTTTCTTAGAAATCTTTTTTATCTTCTAGATACTTTCAATTATGATCTTCACACTCTTTTTCTTACTTTTCTTATTCACTTTTCTTAGAAATCTTATTAAACTTCTAGATACTTTCAATTATGATCTTCACACTCTTTTTCTTACTTTTCTTATTCACTTTTCTTAGAAATCTTATTTATCTTCTAGATACTTTCAATTATGATCTTCACACTCTTTTTCTTACTTTTCTTATTCACTTTTCTTAGAAATCTTATTTAACTTCTAGATACTTTCAATTATGATCTTCACACTCTTTTTCTTACTTTTCTTATTCACTTTTCTTAGAAATCTTATTTAACTTCTAGATACTTTCAATTATGATCTTCACACTCTTTTTCTTACTTTTCTTATTCACTTTTCTTAGAAATTTTATTTATCTTCTAGATACTTTCAATTATGATCTTCACACTCTTTTTCTTACTTTTCTTATTCACTTTTCTTAGAAATCTTATTTAACTTCTAGATACTTTCAATTATGATCTTCACACTCTTTTTCTTACTTTTCTTATTCACTTTTCTTAGAAATCTTATTTAACTTCTAGATACTTTCAATTATGATCTTCACACTCTTTTTCTTACTTTTCTTATTCACTTTTCTTAGAAATCTTATTTAACTTCTAGATACTTTCAATTATGATCTTCACACTCTTTTTCTTACTTTTCTTATTCACTTTTCTAAGAAATCTTATTTATCTTCTAGATACTTTCAATTATGATTTTCACACTCTTTTTCTTACTTTCCTTATTCACTTTTCTTAGAAATCTTTTTTATCTTCTAGATACTTTCAATTATGATCTTCACACTCTTTTTCTTACTTTTCTTATTCACTTTTCTTAGAAATCTTATTTATCTTCTAGATACTTTCAATTATGATCTTCACACTCTTTTTCTTACTTTTCTTATTCACTTTTCTTAGAAATCTTATTAAACTTCTAGATACTTTCAATTATGATTTTCACACTCTTTTTCTTACTTTTCTTATTCACTTTTCTTAGAAATCTTATTTAACTTCTAGATACTTTCAATTATGATCTTCACACTCTTTTTCTTACTTTTCTTATTCACTTTTCTTAGAAATCTTATTTAACTTCTAGATACTTTCAATTATGATCTTCACACTCTTTTTCTTACTTTTCTTATTCACTTTTCTTAGAAATCTTATTTATCTTCTAGATACTTTCAATTATGATCTTCACACTCTTTTTCTTACTTTTCTTATTCACTTTTCTTAGAAATCTTATTTATCTTCTAGATACTTTCAATTATGATCTTCACACTCTTTTTCTTACTTTTCTTATTCACTTTTCTTAGAAATCTTATTTATCTTCTAGATACTTTCAATTATGATCTTCACACTCTTTTTCTTACTTTTCTTATTCACTTTTCTTAGAAATCTTATTAAACTTCTAGATACTTTCAATTATGATTTTCACACTCTTTTTCTTACTTTTCTTATTCACTTTTCTTAGAAATCTTATTTATCTTCTAGATACTTTCAATTATGATCTTCACACTCTTTTTCTTACTTTTCTTATTCACTTTTCTTAGAAATCTTATTTAACTTCTAGATACTTTCAATTATGATCTTCACACTCTTTTTCTTACTTTTCTTATTCACTTTTCTTAGAAATCTTATTTAACTTCTAGATACTTTCAATTATGATCTTCACACTCTTTTTCTTACTTTTCTTATTCACTTTTCTTAGAAATCTTATTTATCTTCTAGATACTTTCAATTATGATCTTCACACTCTTTTTCTTACTTTTCTTATTCACTTTTCTTAGAAATCTTATTTATCTTCTAGATACTTTCAATTATGATCTTCACACTCTTTTTCTTACTTTTCTTATTCACTTTTCTTAGAAATCTTATTTATCTTCTAGATACTTTCAATTATGATCTTCACACTCTTTTTCTTACTTTTCTTATTCACTTTTCTTAGAAATCTTATTTATCTTCTAGATACTTTCAATTATGATTTTCACACTCTTTTTCTTACTTTCCTTATTCACTTTTCTTAGAAATCTTTTTTATCTTCTAGATACTTTCAATTATGATCTTCACACTCTTTTTCTTACTTTTCTTATTCACTTTTCTTAGAAATCTTATTAAACTTCTAGATACTTTCAATTATGATCTTCACACTCTTTTTCTTACTTTTCTTATTCACTTTTCTTAGAAATCTTATTTATCTTCTAGATACTTTCAATTATGATCTTCACACTCTTTTTCTTACTTTTCTTATTCACTTTTCTTAGAAATCTTATTTAACTTCTAGATACTTTCAATTATGATCTTCACACTCTTTTTCTTACTTTTCTTATTCACTTTTCTTAGAAATCTTATTTAACTTCTAGATACTTTCAATTATGATCTTCACACTCTTTTTCTTACTTTTCTTATTCACTTTTCTTAGAAATTTTATTTATCTTCTAGATACTTTCAATTATGATCTTCACACTCTTTTTCTTACTTTTCTTATTCACTTTTCTTAGAAATCTTATTTAACTTCTAGATACTTTCAATTATGATCTTCACACTCTTTTTCTTACTTTTCTTATTCACTTTTCTTAGAAATCTTATTTAACTTCTAGATACTTTCAATTATGATCTTCACACTCTTTTTCTTACTTTTCTTATTCACTTTTCTTAGAAATCTTATTTAACTTCTAGATACTTTCAATTATGATCTTCACACTCTTTTTCTTACTTTTCTTATTCACTTTTCTAAGAAATCTTATTTATCTTCTAGATACTTTCAATTATGATTTTCACACTCTTTTTCTTACTTTCCTTATTCACTTTTCTTAGAAATCTTTTTTATCTTCTAGATACTTTCAATTATGATCTTCACACTCTTTTTCTTACTTTTCTTATTCACTTTTCTTAGAAATCTTATTTATCTTCTAGATACTTTCAATTATGATCTTCACACTCTTTTTCTTACTTTTCTTATTCACTTTTCTTAGAAATCTTATTAAACTTCTAGATACTTTCAATTATGATTTTCACACTCTTTTTCTTACTTTTCTTATTCACTTTTCTTAGAAATCTTATTTAACTTCTAGATACTTTCAATTATGATCTTCACACTCTTTTTCTTACTTTTCTTATTCACTTTTCTTAGAAATCTTATTTAACTTCTAGATACTTTCAATTATGATCTTCACACTCTTTTTCTTACTTTTCTTATTCACTTTTCTTAGAAATCTTATTTATCTTCTAGATACTTTCAATTATGATCTTCACACTCTTTTTCTTACTTTTCTTATTCACTTTTCTTAGAAATCTTATTTATCTTCTAGATACTTTCAATTATGATCTTCACACTCTTTTTCTTACTTTTCTTATTCACTTTTCTTAGAAATCTTATTTATCTTCTAGATACTTTCAATTATGATCTTCACACTCTTTTTCTTACTTTTCTTATTCACTTTTCTTAGAAATCTTATTAAACTTCTAGATACTTTCAATTATGATTTTCACACTCTTTTTCTTACTTTTCTTATTCACTTTTCTTAGAAATCTTATTTATCTTCTAGATACTTTCAATTATGATCTTCACACTCTTTTTCTTACTTTTCTTATTCACTTTTCTTAGAAATCTTATTTAACTTCTAGATACTTTCAATTATGATCTTCACACTCTTTTTCTTACTTTTCTTATTCACTTTTCTTAGAAATCTTATTTAACTTCTAGATACTTTCAATTATGATCTTCACACTCTTTTTCTTACTTTTCTTATTCACTTTTCTTAGAAATCTTATTTATCTTCTAGATACTTTCAATTATGATCTTCACACTCTTTTTCTTACTTTTCTTATTCACTTTTCTTAGAAATCTTATTTATCTTCTAGATACTTTCAATTATGATCTTCACACTCTTTTTCTTACTTTTCTTATTCACTTTTCTTAGAAATCTTATTTAACTTCTAGATACTTTCAATTATGATCTTCACACTCTTTTTCTTACTTTTCTTATTCACTTTTCTTAGAAATCTTATTTATCTTCTAGATACTTTCAATTATGATCTTCACACTCTTTTTCTTACTTTTCTTATTCACTTTTCTAAGAAATCTTATTTATCTTCTAGATACTTTCAATTATGATTTTCACACTCTTTTTCTTACTTTCCTTATTCACTTTTCTTAGAAATCTTTTTTATCTTCTAGATACTTTCAATTATGATCTTCACACTCTTTTTCTTACTTTTCTTATTCACTTTTCTTAGAAATCTTATTTATCTTCTAGATACTTTCAATTATGATCTTCACACTCTTTTTCTTACTTTTCTTATTCACTTTTCTTAGAAATCTTATTTATCTTCTAGATACTTTCAATTATGATCTTCACACTCTTTTTCTTACTTTTCTTATTCACTTTTCTTAGAAATCTTATTTAACTTCTAGATACTTTCAATTATGATCTTCACACTCTTTTTCTTACTTTTCTTATTCACTTTTCTTAGAAATCTTATTTAACTTCTAGATACTTTCAATTATGATCTTCACACTCTTTTTCTTACTTTTCTTATTCACTTTTCTTAGAAATCTTTTTTATCTTCTAGATACTTTCAATTATGATCTTCACACTCTTTTTCTTACTTTTCTTATTCACTTTTCTTAGAAATCTTATTAAACTTCTAGATACTTTCAATTATGATCTTCACACTCTTTTTCTTACTTTTCTTATTCACTTTTCTTAGAAATCTTATTTATCTTCTAGATACTTTCAATTATGATCTTCACACTCTTTTTCTTACTTTTCTTATTCACTTTTCTTAGAAATCTTATTTAACTTCTAGATACTTTCAATTATGATCTTCACACTCTTTTTCTTACTTTTCTTATTCACTTTTCTTAGAAATCTTATTTAACTTCTAGATACTTTCAATTATGATTTTCACACTCTTTTTCTTACTTTTCTTATTCACTTTTCTTAGAAATCTTATTTATCTTCTAGATACTTTCAATTATGATCTTCACACTCTTTTTCTTACTTTTCTTATTCACTTTTCTTAGAAATCTTATTTAACTTCTAGATACTTTCAATTATGATCTTCACACTCTTTTTCTTACTTTTCTTATTCACTTTTCTTAGAAATCTTATTTATCTTCTAGATACTTTCAATTATGATCTTCACACTCTTTTTCTTACTTTTCTTATTCACTTTTCTTAGAAATCTTATTAAACTTCTAGATACTTTCAATTATGATTTTCACACTCTTTTTCTTACTTTTCTTATTCACTTTTCTTAGAAATCTTATTTAACTTCTAGATACTTTCAATTATGATCTTCACACTCTTTTTCTTACTTTTCTTATTCACTTTTCTTAGAAATCTTATTTATCTTCTAGATACTTTCAATTATGATCTTCACACTCTTTTTCTTACTTTTCTTATTCACTTTTCTTAGAAATCTTATTTATCTTCTAGATACTTTCAATTATGATCTTCACACTCTTTTTCTTACTTTTCTTATTCACTTTTCTTAGAAATCTTATTTATCTTCTAGATACTTTCAATTATGATCTTCACACTCTTTTTCTTACTTTTCTTATTCACTTTTCTTAGAAATCTTATTTATCTTCTAGATACTTTCAATTATGATCTTCACACTCTTTTTCTTACTTTTCTTATTCACTTTTCTTAGAAATCTTATTTATCTTCTAGATACTTTCAATTATGATCTTCACACTCTTTTTCTTACTTTTCTTATTCACTTTTCTTAGAAATCTTATTTATCTTCTAGATACTTTCAATTATGATCTTCACACTCTTTTTCTTACTTTTCTTATTCACTTTTCTTAGAAATCTTATTTATCTTCTAGATACTTTCAATTATGATCTTCACACTCTTTTTCTTACTTTTCTTATTCACTTTTCTTAGAAATCTTATTTAACTTCTAGATACTTTCAATTATGATCTTCACACTCTTTTTCTTACTTTTCTTATTCACTTTTCTTAGAAATCTTATTTATCTTCTAGATACTTTCAATTATGATCTTCACACTCTTTTTCTTACTTTTCTTATTCACTTTTCTTAGAAATCTTATTTATCTTCTAGATACTTTCAATTATGATCTTCACACTCTTTTTCTTACTTTTCTTATTCACTTTTCTTAGAAATCTTATTTATCTTCTAGATACTTTCAATTATGATCTTCACACTCTTTTTCTTACTTTTCTTATTCACTTTTCTTAGAAATCTTATTTATCTTCTAGATACTTTCAATTATGATCTTCACACTCTTTTTCTTACTTTTCTTATTCACTTTTCTTAGAAATCTTATTTATCTTCTAGATACTTTCAATTATGATCTTCACACTCTTTTTCTTACTTTCCTTATTCACTTTTCTTAGAAATCTTATTTAACTTCTAGATACTTTCAATTATGATCTTCACACTCTTTTTCTTACTTTTCTTATTCACTTTTCTTAGAAATCTTATTTATCTTCTAGATACTTTCAATTATGATCTTCACACTCTTTTTCTTACTTTTCTTATTCACTTTTCTTAGAAATCTTATTTATCTTCTAGATACTTTCAATTATGATTTTCACACTCTTTTTCTTACTTTCCTTATTCACTTTTCTTAGAAATCTTTTTTATCTTCTAGATACTTTCAATTATGATCTTCACACTCTTTTTCTTACTTTTCTTATTCACTTTTCTTAGAAATCTTATTAAACTTCTAGATACTTTCAATTATGATCTTCACACTCTTTTTCTTACTTTTCTTATTCACTTTTCTTAGAAATCTTATTTATCTTCTAGATACTTTCAATTATGATCTTCACACTCTTTTTCTTACTTTTCTTATTCACTTTTCTTAGAAATCTTATTTAACTTCTAGATACTTTCAATTATGATCTTCACACTCTTTTTCTTACTTTTCTTATTCACTTTTCTTAGAAATCTTATTTAACTTCTAGATACTTTCAATTATGATCTTCACACTCTTTTTCTTACTTTTCTTATTCACTTTTCTTAGAAATTTTATTTATCTTCTAGATACTTTCAATTATGATCTTCACACTCTTTTTCTTACTTTTCTTATTCACTTTTCTTAGAAATCTTATTTAACTTCTAGATACTTTCAATTATGATCTTCACACTCTTTTTCTTACTTTTCTTATTCACTTTTCTTAGAAATCTTATTTAACTTCTAGATACTTTCAATTATGATCTTCACACTCTTTTTCTTACTTTTCTTATTCACTTTTCTAAGAAATCTTATTTATCTTCTAGATACTTTCAATTATGATCTTCACACTCTTTTTCTTACTTTTCTTATTCACTTTTCTTAGAAATCTTATTTAACTTCTAGATACTTTCAATTATGATCTTCACACTCTTTTTCTTACTTTTCTTATTCACTTTTCTTAGAAATCTTATTTATCTTCTAGATACTTTCAATTATGATCTTCACACTCTTTTTCTTACTTTTCTTATTCACTTTTCTTAGAAATCTTATTTAACTTCTAGATACTTTCAATTATGATCTTCACACTCTTTTTCTTACTTTTCTTATTCACTTTTCTTAGAAATCTTATTTAACTTCTAGATACTTTCAATTATGATCTTCACACTCTTTTTCTTACTTTTCTTATTCACTTTTCTTAGAAATTTTATTTATCTTCTAGATACTTTCAATTATGATCTTCACACTCTTTTTCTTACTTTTCTTATTCACTTTTCTTAGAAATCTTATTTAACTTCTAGATACTTTCAATTATGATCTTCACACTCTTTTTCTTACTTTTCTTATTCACTTTTCTTAGAAATCTTATTTAACTTCTAGATACTTTCAATTATGATCTTCACACTCTTTTTCTTACTTTTCTTATTCACTTTTCTTAGAAATCTTATTTAACTTCTAGATACTTTCAATTATGATCTTCACACTCTTTTTCTTACTTTTCTTATTCACTTTTCTAAGAAATCTTATTTATCTTCTAGATACTTTCAATTATGATTTTCACACTCTTTTTCTTACTTTCCTTATTCACTTTTCTTAGAAATCTTTTTTATCTTCTAGATACTTTCAATTATGATCTTCACACTCTTTTTCTTACTTTTCTTATTCACTTTTCTTAGAAATCTTATTTATCTTCTAGATACTTTCAATTATGATCTTCACACTCTTTTTCTTACTTTTCTTATTCACTTTTCTTAGAAATCTTATTAAACTTCTAGATACTTTCAATTATGATTTTCACACTCTTTTTCTTACTTTTCTTATTCACTTTTCTTAGAAATCTTATTTAACTTCTAGATACTTTCAATTATGATCTTCACACTCTTTTTCTTACTTTTCTTATTCACTTTTCTTAGAAATCTTATTTAACTTCTAGATACTTTCAATTATGATCTTCACACTCTTTTTCTTACTTTTCTTATTCACTTTTCTTAGAAATCTTATTTATCTTCTAGATACTTTCAATTATGATCTTCACACTCTTTTTCTTACTTTTCTTATTCACTTTTCTTAGAAATCTTATTTATCTTCTAGATACTTTCAATTATGATCTTCACACTCTTTTTCTTACTTTTCTTATTCACTTTTCTTAGAAATCTTATTTATCTTCTAGATACTTTCAATTATGATCTTCACACTCTTTTTCTTACTTTTCTTATTCACTTTTCTTAGAAATCTTATTAAACTTCTAGATACTTTCAATTATGATTTTCACACTCTTTTTCTTACTTTTCTTATTCACTTTTCTTAGAAATCTTATTTATCTTCTAGATACTTTCAATTATGATCTTCACACTCTTTTTCTTACTTTTCTTATTCACTTTTCTTAGAAATCTTATTTAACTTCTAGATACTTTCAATTATGATCTTCACACTCTTTTTCTTACTTTTCTTATTCACTTTTCTTAGAAATCTTATTTAACTTCTAGATACTTTCAATTATGATCTTCACACTCTTTTTCTTACTTTTCTTATTCACTTTTCTTAGAAATCTTATTTATCTTCTAGATACTTTCAATTATGATCTTCACACTCTTTTTCTTACTTTTCTTATTCACTTTTCTTAGAAATCTTATTTATCTTCTAGATACTTTCAATTATGATCTTCACACTCTTTTTCTTACTTTTCTTATTCACTTTTCTTAGAAATCTTATTTAACTTCTAGATACTTTCAATTATGATCTTCACACTCTTTTTCTTACTTTTCTTATTCACTTTTCTTAGAAATCTTATTTATCTTCTAGATACTTTCAATTATGATCTTCACACTCTTTTTCTTACTTTTCTTATTCACTTTTCTTAGAAATCTTATTTATCTTCTAGATACTTTCAATTATGATCTTCACACTCTTTTTCTTATTTTTCTTATTCACTTTTCTTAGAAATCTTATTTAACTTCTAGATACTTTCAATTATGATCTTCACACTCTTTTTCTTACTTTTCTTATTCACTTTTCTTAGAAATCTTATTTATCTTCTAGATACTTTCAATTATGATCTTCACACTCTTTTTCTTACTTTTCTTATTCACTTTTCTTAGAAATCTTATTTATCTTCTAGATACTTTCAATTATGATCTTCACACTCTTTTTCTTACTTTTCTTATTCACTTTTCTTAGAAATCTTATTTAACTTCTAGATACTTTCAATTATGATCTTCACACTCTTTTTCTTACTTTTCTTATTCACTTTTCTTAGAAATCTTATTTAACTTCTAGATACTTTCAATTATGATCTTCACACTCTTTTTCTTACTTTCCTTATTCACTTTTCTTAGAAATCTTTTTTATCTTCTAGATACTTTCAATTATGATCTTCACACTCTTTTTCTTACTTTTCTTATTCACTTTTCTTAGAAATCTTATTAAACTTCTAGATACTTTCAATTATGATCTTCACACTCTTTTTCTTACTTTTCTTATTCACTTTTCTTAGAAATCTTATTTATCTTCTAGATACTTTCAATTATGATCTTCACACTCTTTTTCTTACTTTTCTTATTCACTTTTCTTAGAAATCTTATTTAACTTCTAGATACTTTCAATTATGATCTTCACACTCTTTTTCTTACTTTTCTTATTCACTTTTCTTAGAAATCTTATTTAACTTCTAGATACTTTCAATTATGATTTTCACACTCTTTTTCTTACTTTTCTTATTCACTTTTCTTAGAAATCTTATTTATCTTCTAGATACTTTCAATTATGATCTTCACACTCTTTTTCTTACTTTTCTTATTCACTTTTCTTAGAAATCTTATTTAACTTCTAGATACTTTCAATTATGATCTTCACACTCTTTTTCTTACTTTTCTTATTCACTTTTCTTAGAAATCTTATTTATCTTCTAGATACTTTCAATTA